>MEHQ01000463.1:1260511-1292631 GCA_008828725.1 Saccharina japonica | reverse complement strand
CTTCGCCCACGGTAGCTTTATTCCATCGGCGCACCATCTCATCGAACTTGTCCGGCATTTCCTGAAGGAGGTTGTACTGAGCGACACCATGAAACCGTATGAAGCGATGGGCAGGCGGAAAAAGGGGGGGGAGGGGGGGGGTACTTGATTTTCATGCATGACCATAGTCGTATGACCATAGACTCTCGCATCCCTACAATGTCGGGACGGGGCATGTCGGATTTTCACCGACCAGGCAGACATTGCTAGCGCCAAGCGCGAAGCACCATGAGGTGTTGGGCGAGTAGCATGAAGGGGGGCATACTCATTGGCTGCTTGCCTTAGCAATTTGATGATTGACCACTCACCCCCTTCGAGTCGGGGGGGGGGGGGCATCGTCAGCGGTGTGGGCAGATGAAGGATGGCCTGTGGGTTTTCGATTGTGATGACTAATAGGGTTGTGTTATAAGGATTGCCCTGGGCTGGGTAATCGATCGATCGTTTACCCCTATAGCACCTTCACATTTGAAATCGTCGAGGACACGGGTTCGAATCTCACTTCGAACGTTTCTTTTATAGAAACGCTTGCGCGTGCGTCCCTATAAAACGCGTATCCCTGACTCCCCAGGTGTTGAAACGAAGCGGGTACTCGTAGGTCAACGTACGGCCGTATACGGTACCGACGTCCCAAGTACCCCGCCGTTCAGGGGGGGGGGGGGGCGTTAGCTGGGTAGTTGATCGATATGTTACCCCTATGGCCCACCACCTTCACAGCAGTTGGTTAAGAGAAATGAAGTGCGTTACGTTTCGCAAGATACGGCGGCAACACACTTTATTTATGTACAGAAGTTTAGTAGCTCGGTATGAAAGGAGGGCCCCCGGTTCGACTCGACGTCAGTGGCACTTTCCTTTCTTGGTTGGGTAGCATGGAAAACACGCCAGGGCTAATCCTCTAGAAAACGACAACGAGCGAACGATGGAGTGGTGCGACGGTTGGGACGTCGAGTCTGGCACCCGCATACGATAAAGTACTCGTACACCCTTGGTATGTATGCCGGTACTACAATGCGAAAAAAAACATGATCCTCGTGATCGTGGTGATGATAGTTGCGTCGGTTTCTCCGTGGTTTCGTCGAAGCACGCCGCTGCGTCCCGTTTTTCGGCGTGGGTGTTGGGGGCGGGGGTGGCGGATGGCTCAACCTGCCTAGAAATCGTTTCGCGCCCCGCGCCCGAGCTTGTTGCCAAAGGGCGGCGGAACTGGCGGAACGCCCTAGATGCACGATAATTGACTTGCTGGATCAGAACGCAGCAGAGTACTGAAGTTCAAAGCTGACAGTTATTTATTACAGTACGTCGTGCTGTTGTACTGTTGTAACACGTTAGCAGCAGTACTCGTTATTATACGCTGATGATACGAGTACTCGTCGTACATACGTACGTATGTATGTCATCCAGCCTGATCCAGCCGCAAAAATGACAGGAGACGGTAGTTTCAACCGTCGTCAGTCACGCATTCGGCTCTTCTGGTCGGCCGTTCGTAACAGGCCTACAGTAAATTAACTGCTGTCTCGCGTCACCTTTGTCCACCAGCCACCAGTAAACCAGACGCGTGCTGGGCTCTGGATTCTGGGGGCTGCAGAGTGCGTGTTTCGCTGCACGGTAGTAAGTGAGATACAAGGAGGGCCAGGGCAGCTGAAAACAGCAGTCCGTAGCTAAAAAAATGCTACCTTGCTTGCTGCTGCTGCTGCTGCTGCTAATGTGCTGCTGCTGCTGCTGCTTCTTTCTGCTGTTGATGCTGCTGCTACTCACATTCATGCATACATGACTAACTGGTACACGCACACGTATACATGCGTCGCGTCTGGTCGCGTAGAGAGAGAGAGACCGGGAGAGAGACAATGACGATGTACTGCTGTTGTAACGATGGACCGTCAACAACAGCAGTAACGATGTATATATACATACGTGTAACCGTAACATCTTGAAACCGATCGTGACCACATAATTCCGCCGCATTTTAGACGAAATTATGTCGAAACGTCGAAACGCTCGATCGGCCTGCTGAGCGCTGTGAGCGTCGCCGGTAGCCCGTGGCCCGCGGCGTCCGGCGAGACGGGTGCATAGGTCACCACATGGCAGCCGGTGAAATAAGCACACAGGCACACAAGCCGCCATCCTTGAGCCTTGAGCGACAGGGGGTCCAGAGATCAAAGAGATCTCCGAAAACCGAAAAAATCGTTGTCTCCTCGAAAAGCCCCAAGCACAGCAGCAGCCCAGCAGTCCGCGCACAACGCGCAACGTCCACGGCCGACAACGACGACACGACGACACACCTCAACCATCAACCATCACATAATATAATATCGAACCTTTCGATTTCGATACTTCCAAATATGAAATATCGGAATGTCCGATACATCGTGTCGTGTCGAAAACATGTTGTCATCTCCATGGAGCCCCATACCTGGTACCAGGTATATCGTACCTGGTACAAAACCTGTGTCGTATCGTATACTGCTGCTCTACATATGTTCCCGACGGGCTGAGGCTTGGTCGCAGGCCGAAGCCGATGCCCGAGCAGCTCGGACGTAGTGCTTAATCATGCTTTATGCCTAAGCTATCAATTATTGTCGAGAGATTCGCGTGAGGGGAGAGATCGTTATTGGTTCTGTGATAAAACAAAGAAAATCGACCTAATATATCATACATGATATCGACTATCGAAATAGTATCGATTTGATGTATTATGGTATCGATTGAGATTATTTATCACATTGATATTATATTCGCCCGATATCAAACTTGAATTATCCTTCGATATCCGATACCTTGCAATATTTTGTCATGTTTCGCAAAAGAGGCCAACAGAACAGGGATCAGGGAAGGCGATGACGTGCTGAAAAAGGCGCTGACCGAACCCCACCGCGATACGTAGCAAAGTGAAGACCGCCACACCACCCCACATCCCCACTCCTACACCCTACACCAAATCCTCAAAATCATGAAGTTCACTATCGCTGCTGTTGGTGTGATCGCCGCCGCCTCGTGCGCGAGCGCGTTCGTGGTGCCCACCACCCCCGTGGGCGGCCTCACCCAGACCGCTCGCTCTACCGTGACCCGCGTCAACGCCGGTGGCAAGTACGACGGCAAGCTGTGGGACGACGCCGCCAAGAACGACGTCAAGTCCCTCTACAACGCGGACGAGCCCAGGAGCGAGACCAACTTCGACCCCTTTGAGAAGGTGAGAGAGAGGGTTGAAGGAAGCGAGCCGAGTGTGTGGGCCACGAGTCGGCCGATCGGTCGCGCTGTGTAGCTGCTGCTGCGCTGCTGCTGCTGCTGCTGTTCCGTGTTTTTCAGAAACGACGAGCGGTGCGGTGTTGGTTCAACGAAGCAGTCGTGAGTTTTGGTCGACGTTGTTGGGGTCGACGGTGGTTCGCCCACGCGCACGTGTCGGGCCGCTCTGCCGAGCCGGAGAGCAGCTAGGGAAAGAGCGTCGGTGGTGGCATGCCGCCGTAGTCCAGCAGGTCGTTCTTGGTATCCTCAATCCTACAAAAAACCGGCCAGAGGTGGTTCAACTCGAATTTTGACGTAAAACATGCACGGACGCACGGTCTGAACGTGTGTCTGGAAATATAAGGACCATTTTATCATGCATATTAATATCTGGATGGTCCTTATTTTTCCGGATGAATCGGTTTTCCTTTTTTTCGGCGGTGCTCAGATAGAGCTACTCTCTGTGTGTACCCATCTGCTGCTCTGGAGCTCATGAGCTCCTATTAATAATACTGCTGTGCCCTTACGAGTGTCAGGCGGCTTGTGCCTTCCAACATGAAAATGATGCGGCGTTCACCAGCGCCGATAGACGGAAGGAGCCCATGTGTAGTCGTACTCGCAGCCGCTCGAAGTTTTTGGTACGTGTGTGACGTCGCAGGATGGGCTTTTTGTGTATACGATTATGTACACGACTCGTACGAGGTACGAGGTATACGTACCTATTAATAGTACGTACGTACTCGAGCAGCTGTTCTTTTGTTTGCGGACGTACGTACGCAGAAAACATGAACCAATGGTTGTTCGTTGCTCTTACGTACCAAGCTATATTTACACGATGGGTTATATATGACCCTTCTTATTTTGCAGGGTCACAGCCCATACTCGTAGTACCGAAGCTACGTACGAGCGTACGAGGGGTATGACCCCAGGGTCATTTCAAGTACTGTACTTACGGTGGGTGTGGTGTGACTGGGTACCGAGTACCAGTACCTGGTAATACATGTGTTGTGATGCCAGGTATCAAGTCATATATACTGGTATTAATAGCTATGTATACGAGTACGTGTGAATATATCATACCTGCTAGGTACCTGGTAGCTGAGTACCAGGTATCTGTGAACAGAGTATTCACCTGGCACCCTGTACTTTACATCTGTACCCTGCTGTACCAGTGTAGCGAGTGGTTGTTACTCATAGCTCCACCTTATAGGCCCTTATTCGCCCCGCGCCTCTTTTCTTATTTACCCTGTGTACATGTACACATGATATGTATTGTAGCATTGTAGCAGTACGGCAGGCGTAGAAATCAGCGCGATCAACAAGTGCTCCGGTCGAATACCTGGTGCAGGTATCTTGCGTTTTATATCACAAGTATTCGTACATTGTCGTACGTGAATCGTGTGAAGAAAAGAAGCGCCAACCTTTATTGACGTCATGTCCTGTACTATTTGTGCACAAGCAGTATCTGCAGATGCCACGCACCGCGCTACTACTTAAAAATGACACTCGATACGTTACACGTGGTACCCACGCACCAGGTACCTGGCACGTGGGTATACCCCAACTTGTGAGAGGGTACGAAGATTAGAACTACATAGTTGTAAGGTAAATCGGCTGAACCAAAACAAAGAGTTGAGATAATCCCCTTGTTCCCCAAACCCCTCTTCCAACCCTTGCATACACTACGTACTCAAATAAAGATTAATACACTATATTCAAGTCTTATTAGTGTGTTCCCAAAAACATAAGTTCCTTGCGACGAAGGGTTTGAGTAGGGTCTGGGGCGCCTTGCCATCATGTGTTCTCGTAGACCCCCGAGTTTTGGTGAGGGCTGCTCTTTTCTGCAGAGTAAGCAGAACACATCATTATGTTCGACTTCCATGCAAATTTATAGCATATATAATATATTGAATTACTCGTTTCACCATGCAAGCATGCCTCTCGGAGGTGTCGAATCCTGCCTCTTGACACACGTTGGACTATCGAGTGGGAGACCGACCCCCACGTAGTGATGAACAAGCGCGTTAGTCGCGGTTTCTTCGACTCAAAACCCTATTAATAATAATAGTGATGTACACCAATATATACGTACCCGAGATGCTAAATAGTGCTATATACCTGGTACGTACTTTCGGCCCGGAACATATACGATACCTCTCTTAATCATATGCGCATAAGCGGCGAAGACAGTCTACCCGTAACCCTTTTGATGCAACAATATCCATCCTACTCTAAATCCAAATAGTTTTGTCGCCAAAACGTGGGTGTTGTAAACAGCTAGAAAAGTAGGAGGCGAGAACGGGGGGACAGCGTGCCGGCCGCGGAATTTTGGCCTGGCTGACGGAAATTCATTTTGAGCCCCGACACCCTCCACTAGTTTCTCAGCGATGCCCTCGTCCGTCATTTCTGTACGGGTCCTGGCGTTTTCTTGCCAAGTGTAACCTTCCTGTGCGCTTTGGTAGTTTTGTACCTTACCCCCTGCCGAGCCATGAACTACTCGCGCGCTGAGATTTCAGGAAACCAGAAACCCCGGCGCATTTATCTTGAGGGGAGTGTTAATTGTGCACAACAACTCCATCCCGAGTACGGAGACCGACCTTTTTTTTTCGCGCTTGGTATGATATTTTCTCGAGAGTACTCGTGTAGACTAGCCTTATACTTTCCCTGGTAACTGGTACCAACTGGCTGTTTGACTACGAGTCTACCAGGCGAGGAAGTCTGTGATTATACTTACTTCGTCGCGCCTTATCAACCGGCATGAACATGACTCCTTTATACTTACCTACGCATCCCCCCCCCCTCCGTTTTTTGGTGTCATATTTCCCGCCTCCTCCACCCCAACCTAAAACAGGACGCCACCGGCAACAAGTGCGACGCCAGCGGCTGGTACCCGGGAGAGTCCAGGTACAAGGACCCCATCCGCCCTAACGTCAGCTTCGCGGAGTACCTTAAGCAGAAGGCCGAGAAGGAGGCCGCTGAGGGAAGCGCATAAACGATACGAGGGAGGAGGAACACCATAGAATAGATTATATCCCTTACGCTCGGAGTCTCTGTTCTCGTTTGTTTTTTGTGTTGAGCATACAAGCATTACGAGGAGAAAAACGCCATTTGAACAGGTTTCTTGTTTTTCCCTTGGGTAGTCCCTCTTCTCCACGGTTGTTTTTTTTTGTTTTTGATCTTTTAGAGATCGTTTTAAGAGTCGAGTCTCCGGATTCATCCCCAACTTCTTTGGAAATCAAAAGAGAAGAGAAGAGACGGGGCCCCTTCCGGTTTTATCTCCTCCTCTGGCGTGGGTCTTACGAGAGTCGCGCCCGGGTGGATTTTTTTTTGGCTTCCCCTTCCCGCCCAGCGGCGGATGAGAATTGAAGTCGGGGTTTTGTAGGTAATCGTTGGTGGGGCAGGGGTGAGGGGTCACAGCCACACTGGCGTGTAGCTGTTCCGGGGATTTTAGAGGCGGGTGTGGAAATCACGCGCATCGTTTGTGCGACGGCGGCATGAACTGAACGGACTCGAGACGAAAATGGTGGTTTGAATGAACATCGAAGAAGCCATTTTGCGTGGAAATCGATCGTTCTACGACTAAAATTCAGTTTTGTTTTTGTTTTTCTTGTGAGTCTTGCTTTAGCTTAGCATGGTGTTTGCGGAGATCGCGACAGCGGTCTATTTTGTCGGTTTTCGGGTGAAATCCCAGCCTTCGCGTCGTCATTAAAGTTTTTTGTGGAGTACTACGGTTTCGCCCCTTTTCCGAGGGTACGACAATAATAATACCATTTTTTAAAATATGGTATTACCATCACATGTTTGATGTTTTAGCCGCGAGCTCCCGCTATTTTTTTGTGGACGCCGCTGTTTGGCGTGCAATCAAAAGGTGTTCACACCACCGAGCTCCTTTGTCCATTTCGCGAAGCCGTGTTTTGCGGCGTGCTATATATGCGCCGCACATCCGGTGACTTGGCTGAGTTTGGACATTATATATTGCAAGCCGCATGATCTTGTTGTGGCCATATTATGCCTTCGATTCCAAGCTCTATCTGATGCCAGCGAATCTTCCTCCTAGCATGTACGATTAGCACTCATGTTTTTACAGCTCCGAGCTCCCTCCACATACTGCGGAAGCCTCGAGTTTTTTGTGTCGTCCAATTATGCCTATCATGTGCGCCGCTCATCCCGTCGGTTGGGCCCTTGACATTGTTGATCGAAACCGGTATTATCTTTCGGCGGGGCTTGAACATTGTTTTGAAGGCCGCATCCATTATTTGTGTTCGCCCATCTTCAGTGCCATGCTGTCAGTGGTTGCTTAGCTTTGCTCTTGGTTTTATTGGTGAAGAAAAAACAGTGTCCGACTAATACTCTTAATTCCAAGTAGTTATGACCCCAAAAACATGGCGTAGCACTCACATTTTGACAACTCTGATCTCCCTCCACATACCGTTATACGCGGAAGCCGAATTTTGTTACGTCGTGCAAACATGCCTATCATGCGCGCCGCTCATCCCGTCGGTTGGGGCCTTGACATTATTGATCGAAACCCGTATTATCTTTTTTTGGTGGGGCTTGAACATTGTTTTGAAGGCCGCATCCATTACAGTAGTTTGCCCCATCTTTCGCCTTCAGTGCCATTCTAAAACATGCTGTCAGTGGTTGTTTTGCTCCTCTTGGTTTTACTGGTGAAAAAAAATCAAACCAGTGTTGCATAGACTAATTTCAAGTAGTTACGACACCAAAAACATGGATGCACTTACAATAGCAGCACCCGATCATGTGTTTTGAAGTCTAGTGGCGCCCGCTCGAAGGCATACGCACGTACGCGCCTGCTGCCTGTTGTGTGACCAGCTCTGTACGAGGTGCGAGTCCACACGCGTGAAAAACATTCCTCCCTTCCCCCGATTGCTGTACCTGGTATGACCGAGGGGACATCCCGAAACGTACGTAGTAACACTAGGTACGTACGTGGTACAATGTGCGTTTTATATCAATTCATGTTGTTGTTGTTGTTGTTGTCTTCACATTAAACTCGTTTCAGTTGCTAATCCCTATAGTCTGATCTAGCAAGATCACGGCCCGTGGTCACAAAAGTGCTAGAGCCATCAGAGGATCCTAAAGAACACGTACACTTAGCAGGGAAAGGATACACAAGTCCGAAGAGGTACACCTAAAATCCCTACAGCATGTTATGCGTGTCCAAAACTGAACTACACGCCCGCAATCTCCATTCGACTACAGCAGCATCGTCCCCCCCCCCCCCCCCCCCACTCTTTACCAATGAATTTGCCGACTACAGCGTAACTACTGTCTGAAGTGCTGTCTGTACAAAAACACACGGTAGGCGTGGGAACAAGA
Organism: Saccharina japonica; assembly: GCA_008828725.1. Lineage (NCBI taxonomy): Eukaryota > Phaeophyceae > Laminariales > Laminariaceae > Saccharina > Saccharina japonica. The sequence continues at coordinate 1,284,039 of MEHQ01000463.1, read as the reverse complement.
TGGAGCACGCAGCTGCTGTCTGAAGTGCTGCCGGAATGACAGTCCGCGGGCACACAGTGAAAAAGAACAGCCAACCAAAGCCATCACGTCAATTGACAATTGCCCGAATCTATCCTGAACGTCTGTGTTAGGCACAGCATTATAAACATCGACACTGATTAGGAATCGTTCCACATTGAAGGGGTCTTCCACGATCAGGCACACAATGAAGGCACCCGGGGTGTCCGCGCCATCTCTGCCGCGTCTCTCTACAAAACCAGTGACGTCATCCACACCGACCCAACAACAACATTCAGGGAAAAAACGAAGAATTTGTCAACAAAAAAACCATGGAATCCGAAAAATATGTGGCAACCCTTACCTAATCAATCAAGTTGATGGAGGACACCAGTTAGGGTCGGAGCAGTAACACAGCAGATCATACCTTTGACGCGCAACATCATCAGTTGCTTTCGGCCAGTACATCCCAATTATTACGTTCGGTGGTTGAATTCAGCGCACACAACAAGCGGCTGCAATCAAAAGCGCCCCCCCCCTAAGGAAGCACGGCGTCTGTCTTTGATGCTTCACTGCCTAGAAAATTCCACATTACGAGTACTACAGTAGAAATTCCCTACCTTATTCGTGTTTTTTTTGTTTCAGGTCCTGGTACCCTCGGGGCTCGCGAGGGCTTGCGGTGGCAATCATTTCAGCTTTTTGGTGCCGTTGGGACTCGCGAGTACTCAGTCATTTCAGGTCCTGGTACCCTCGGGACTCGTGAGAACTCAGCCATTTCAGCTTGTCGTACTCTCACGGGACTGAGTACGAATACTTCGAAATGACTCGTACTCGCGAGTCGATGCCTGAATCCGTAGTGCTGGTACTACTGGTTGGTGCTCTGGCGACCTTTTGCAAAAATAAATTAGAGGGAGGTAATAAAATAAACCAAATGGCGTGTTTTTTTTTTTGTTGGGCCCTTTGGATCGGTACTCGCGAGTATTCAGTAATTTCAGCCACTGGCGCCCTTGGGACTTGCGAGTACTCAGTCATCTCAGCTCCGGCTACCCTCCTTGGGACTGGCGAGGACTCAATCATTTCAGCTTCTGGTACCCGTGGGGCTCGTGAGGACTCGGTCATTTCAGCTTTTAGTACCCTTGGGACTCGCGAGGACTCAGTCAGCCATTTCAGATCCTCGTACTCACGGGACTGGGTACTTCAAAAAGCTGACTGGTCCTCGCGAGTCAATGATTTGAGTTCCGATGGCTGGTACTCTGACGATCTTTGCAAGCGTTGCATTCCTTTTTTTATCATCAATTCGTAGGATTTCGATTTTTGCTTCGAAAAATAAAACTGCCGGTCGGTGTTTCAAAGTCCGCGCATCTCCAGGCCCTTGGACCTGCCCTAACTAATATGTACCATACCAGGTAGTCGTACGCCGCACCAAACCCTTTCCAAGACTGCAAAGACAATTCCATAATAATTCCAAGTGGTTTGTACCCAAAACGTGGGCGTAGCTCTACAGTAGGCACAACGCGAACTGGCAATACAGGAAAAGCCACCGCACCTGGTATGAAAATGTTATTTTCGTCTAAATAAACTGACAGTACCTATAACCGTATACCGTCGCCAGGCGAGCCACAAACAACATTAAGCGGAAATGACATTCTTCGATGCTCCTACTCTTTACTCTTTCCATCCCCACTCCCCTGCCTCCCTGCCCCTGAGGCTCCTTACGTACAAACGCCAACAAGGTCGCTGCAAAACCTGCCCGATACATACCTGGTACCAACCGCTTACTACGCATGTATGGCACAGCCGCTTCTTTTTCAAAGATCAAAAAGTGGTAGAGTCCCCCCACCCACCCTCCCCCCCCGAAACCCCTGGTCGCAATATTAGTGCGATGGAAAAACAAAAAACAGCACACTTGCCAGCATAAACGACTTGGGCAACACCTAACGTGTTAAACATACCAACACCACCCCGCATGCGCTCTCACCCCTCAACTATATTAATAGTATATTAATAACGTACAACATTGATGGCGCAGGCATCAAACGCATAGGTGTGGAGGTACTGCCCTGAAAACAGGTTAGGAGGCCGCGGCTTCATCCCTCGACCGACCTGACCGCCCCTACACTAAAAATGGTATATAACGGCCGCCGCTTGACCCCTTGGCCGACCGCCTCCTACACTAAAAACAGCATATTAAGGCCAACAAAGTTCTTGACGCGCCCAAAATGACTGGTCTCCCATGTAGCATCATTGCTACTCTGCGAGTGCAAAAACGCGGCTGGATAACTTCGTTTCCAGGGGACTCGTGCGTTTGGATACTGTCCATCACCTCCATGATGACAAGGGCGAGAACCACCTATGGAAGAAGAGCGCAACAGGCAAGCGGAAGACATGGGGGGTAGAGAAGCTGGTAAATGCCACGACATTTACGATAAATCAAACGTAGAACAACGCACAGCGTTCCAATTGGTCACACGAGGTTTCGCACTCCGCGGAAACAAATTTTCCTTACGTAACCCTTCTACTTGAAGCAAAATATACCCCACACTAATTCCAAGTAGTTTGTCCCCAAAAAACGTTGGTGCGGTTCTTCATGGGTATTTATTTTCCATCGCGTTGTCGATGGGGCGTCATTTAACTCGGACCCGGATTCGGTATCGGCGCGCGCAGTCGGAGAAACCCAAAAGGAAGCGTCCAGACACTTGCTAAGATAGATGTAGCTCTTTTTTGGCTGAAACGTTAACGTTTTCAGAATAACGGGGCTCGTGAACCAAAATCGTCGGAATTTCATCATGGTGTTGCCATATTCTTCATAGTATAGTGACGACGTACAGTCGCCACGGTGGGCTAGCAGGTAACCACGAAGCCTGTTAGCGTCGAGATCGCGAGCTCGAGCCCCGCCGAGTGCATGCTCGTAGGGACTTTATCTTGCAAAAAAACATCTTGAATCGCGGAAAGTTCGAGAGCGTGAGTTAGCAAAATTCGATGAAAATCGACGAGCGTTGGGAAGGCTGAACCCTCTGCGCGATAAAAATCAAGGCAAGAACCGTAGTGGGGGAGGAGGGAGAGGAGCCTACTTTGTGACCCCGGATCTGAGTTACGACTAGGGAGGGAGGAAGACGGCAGTGCGACGATAATAAATGGGATGGGAAAAAAAAAAAAAAAAGTTAGACCATGGGATTGTTCATCGGGTATGTAGCACTTTCATTCCCCTCCAAAATCAGGTTTTGGGTGAGGTATAGAGCTCCTTAATAAGTCACCACCCTTAGAAGGCAGAAGTGGTGCACCTCTACCGTAGCATGCGTCTCCAAAAGAAACAAATCTGGGTCGATTAATGGCTCGCGCGACCTCCCACTCGTGCTCCGCTCATAAAAACATTTGGCGTATAGGCCATGATTTAGTCCGAAACAATCAAGAAGCTACTTCTATTGTACAGTTCTTGAAGCCGTCAGTGCGGCTACATGCGATCCAACCGTTTTTTTCCCCCTTAACAATGTTCATGTATTGCAACCACCAGCACGGCCCGCTGCTCGCTAAAACGTTAAACCTAGCATGCACTCGTAGCAGCATGCCACCACCTACCTGCGGTCCAGTGTTGCTTGCACCAGCCTCCGCGTGACCACCAGTCTTGTCAAAACTTGTTCCGCGATCATGAGAAAATGACCGTGAGATCCAATTCCCCATCTTCCTCCCACACATAGCTGGTCGCCCCCCCTTTCCAGCCCGAAACGGCACCTATCTCGACGCTCCACCTCGTTCGTCGTCCTCGCTGTCAGATTCCTCGCTGTCGTCGTCGCCATCGTAATCTTCAAATGAATCTTCAGATAAATCTCCAGGCGGACCTTCGGCCGAATCGTCCGCTTCGGCGTCTACCAACAAAAGCTTGTCAGGCGGCGCCTTTCCCTCTCCTGCCGGCGCTGTTGCTTTTCCCTGGTGCTTTAGGCGCGACTTGCGTTGGGAGCGAGCCTTTTTGTTGCGAAGTTTGGCGATACGGCGGCCGGTTTTGCTCTCGTCGCCCATCAGATGGAAATCCACCTGCGTCGGGCGTGTTGAGGGGAGGGGGGAGCGGGGACCCAAGGACAGTCCCAAAATTTGGTTAAATACGAACCAACTACCTGGCATATATACGAAGTATGTATACGAAGGAGACCGCAGGAGGAGTGCTATCACAACGCGACATGGCGCCGCAGAACATCGATCGTTCAAAACAGCAACAACCTACGAGGCGAAAGCACGCCGCGTGTAGGCAAATACGCTGGAAGACTCGCGGTTTGACTTCTTGGCTAAATTTCCGGCCACTCCGAGTGGAAGCATTTCTGCGTGTCCTTTGCGCGTCAACGCATCTCAGCGAATGAGAGACCACGGGTTTGACTCCTTGACTAACCCCCCCCCCCCCTACGTGCAAGCAATGTCTGCCTGGTTTGGTGTGAATAACCCATACCGCTCCGTCCGGCATTAGTGGATGCGCAGGTCTATGCGTCATATGACTACGGCCGTGCACAACATGAGTACACCCCCGCCCCCCCCCCTACAGAGCTCCGTCCCGCATTTGTTAGTGGCATGCGAGGTTCTATGGTCATATGCTACGGCCGCTGCACGCACATTGGTACACCCTTTTGTTGTATCTCGTAGTATATGGGGCTCAACGCCATCGTGATTTTCATTTGTTTGCGTATTCCCTTGACCCTTCGCTCTACATTCACCGTTTTCTTGCGCTAAATCCGTCGTAATTCATACCCTGGGGTCTTAGAAGACCCCCCCCCCACATCTCGAAAGGGATGCGTGGTCAATGGTCAAATGACTTAAGGCAAGCAACAAATGAGTACGCCCCCCCCCCCTACACTAAAACCAGTATAACAATATCAAAATAGGCCTTAAAGCTCTAAAAAATACCAGCCTCCTACTATTATACGGGGGGGCGTACATACCTGGTAGCAAGCAGAACCAGAAATGGATTGACGCGTGCTACGATAGAGGTAGCACTTTTTGGCTGAAGAATTTTCCGAATGACATGCCTCCTTACCCCGAAACCGTCGGAATGCTCAATTCTTGCGTTGGATTTTTTTGTTTTTTTATTTTATACGTAAGCCATGGGATTGTTCGTCAAGTACGTATTAGTAGCACTTTTACGTTCCGCCAAAATCATTTTTTGGACTTACCACTAGTATAGAGCTCCTCAAGTGAAGAGCCTCCGAAAAAACAAGGCGCACCTCTATCGTAGGACGCGTCGATTGCAAACATATAGAGGGACTCGTACATGGTTTGTATGTGTCCATCGTGGGTTCTGAGTACTATGGGCCCCCCGCAATAGCATCTTTGCCCTGGCAGCGCGTGAAGCTCACCTTCTCTCTGAGGCGCTTTCTGGCGATGTGGCGGTTGGCGGTCAGTTCCCGAGAGTCCTGGCAGGAGACTGAAATGCCCGTCGGTCGATGGGTCAGCTGAACGCAGTTTCGCACCTTGTTGATTTTTTGCCCCCCAGGCCCACTTCCCTGATGAATGTATAGATCGGAGGCGAACGTTGATATGCATGCGTCGTGGGCGGGTAAAACGGGATGGGATATGGGCGATTGAGTCAAAAGAGGGAACACATATGGTACCATATCATAGGAGACCGGTATGTTTGGGTGGCATCCAGATCACTCTTGGACTTTATACGTAGATACCAGGTATAAGAGAGCAGACCCCGGAGACGACGACCAGCGACTACAAACTTATACCAGTACAGCAGGGGTCCCCCAACAAGGCGGCGGTGTGCCAGAGCAACATGACCGCCTTATAGAGGGGAGCCGCCTTACTCATTCCATGTTATGAGTGCGATTCCCCAGTCGGGCCAAGCGATGTTGACCGCCTTATAGAGGGATACCGCCTTACTCAGACCGCCTTATTGGGGAACCCCCGCTTGTACGTTGTGTTAACCATTGATGACACCTGGGATGAATAATGCATTATACAACAATGTGTGTGTGTGTTCTTCACATTAAACCTTCCTTTCTACCCGTCGACATCCAGCACACCCAGTGTCCGTGCCGATTCATCATCCTAAAAAGGTACTAGTTCTGTGGTCACAAAACTACGACACAGAGATACTACGCTCAGTGCAGTAAGCAGAGCAGACAATGCAATGCCATATACGACAGGCAAGACCTACCCTGCTAGCAATCCAGGTGCATGCAAGAGAAAAAAAGAGAAAAGAAAGAAAAAAGCGAAAAGGAAAAAAAATAGAAAGTAATAAACATACTGAAGCAAATCAACAATCAAGCAATACAACCAGCTGAATACGACGTACGGAATGTAGGTCCGCCAGTCAAACCTTGTATGAATATATGAATATGAGGCATACTTGACGCACCGCACACGACCTAACAACCAACTGCCATACCCACGGCCCAGCTGTTGACCAGCCCGGCCATCCTTGCAACGTCGACATTGATTCGTAATGAGAATCCGCCCTGCTTTCCACCGCAGGTAAAAGGGCGACGCGTCCAGCCTCTGCACCCGCAGCAGATATATGTGTTTCCTCCCTCGCTCCCGCCCCAATAGGGTAACGCGCCACCCACCATGTATGTCCCGACTGCACCATCAACCCAGCTCCATTTGTTGGTCAGCCGGGTCAGTACTCGCGCATACTCGTACGTACCAACCAAGCAGTGAGAAGTGAGAAGGGGGTTGTTTCGCTTGTCATAAGTGGGTTGATCCAGGCCTAGCTTGCCGCTATCATATGCCTAACTGGCCAATGGCGGGGGGCGCGATCTCATCATACGAAGTATCACCCCGATACGGCCACGAGTATACCAGGTATGTTAGATAGAGTTGTGGCATGTGTCGTACTGCGAAGAACGGTACGTACAGCAGTAGTAGGTTTATCATGTCGGTGTGTGCCGGTGCTTGGCTCGCCGAGCTAATCGCTGTCAGAATATTCTAACCTGCTAGTCTATATACCTTGCACCAGTACACACAGCACCAATATCGGAAAGTACCGTACGTACGCTGTACGCTGATGCTGTGCGTTGCAGAGGAACAACGTCAACAACCTCAACAACACAGCAGCTGCAGAGGCAGTGCGCGGCCAGGCTACCAAAGTATGGCCTCAAAGTTCAACGCCGAGACAAACGGCCTGCTTTTCCGACGTATCGCTTTGGATGCCCCATGCGCGATGGTATGGAGTGGGGGGCGTGGGAGCAAGGTGCTGAACTCGCCTTCACGAAGCGCTCTTCGATATCCTCATCTAGCAGCTGCTGCACAGGAGGAGGGGGCGACTTTCGTCTCGTCGGCACGCCTGTCCTTCCACCACTCGTAGAGAGCAGCATGCTACCCTGTCGAAGTATACTTACGCTCGAAGAAGCTTGGGACAATGGCGATCGCAGCATTACCAATGCCTTGGACGCATGACAGACTCTAGCTGCGGATAGCACACACACGGACATGCTTGGTGCAAAGCTCTAAACAGCTGAGTCAAGGTACGTAGCACCGCAGAATAGCAGCACTCAGTACGGGAGCACCCGCAAGGTTGTTGCTCGCTGCTTATTGTGTCTTCTGTTGCAGTGTTTGTTCTTGCTGGGGTTTCCGGTGGATATGAAGGCGTTTTCCATTAGGAATACTGCAGCCGATTTGATTTTCGTTCTCTGCCGTGCGCGTCGTTGTGCAGTAGTTTGCTCTGTGGTTTGCTCGCCGCGGGCGAGAACCGCTTCACAGTTTTGAGGTTGACACATTCTCTGCAATCTAGCAGGGTATATCGGCGATAAAGGATGGACTTTAAAATGTCCGAACACAGTCCATCGAGAGAGAAAGGGCAACTTGATCCAACCTCTCCGTCTGGGCCGCCGCGTGGGAACACACCGTTTTCACGATCGATTTCCGCATACACGCCCAGGCGCTCCTCCGCAGGGTCGGCCATTCAGGTGAGGCTCGTGTTGCCTATTTTCCACCCCCTTTGGTGGTGGTTGTGTCGCTGCTGCGTTTTGGGGTAGTGGGCGTGGCGTTGCCGAGAATTGTTAACAGCAGCAGTTCAAGAGTTTGAACACAAGCAGTCCTGCATTCGAGTACGTTGCGGCCTGATTTCCATTCTGTTCTGCTCGCTCCTCGTGTGCTACGACCGTGTACTTTGGCCTGTGGGTATGTACCGGTGTGATGTTGTGCCCTCAGTAGGCATCCGTGATCGAGACACGAGATATGCTACGTAGGGGGTGGTTTAGCTGATGAGGCAAGGGACGGCGGCATTCTTCCAGCTCTTGGTGGGGACATACCCATTGAAGCAATCACGTGCGACGACCTTATTACCGTTTGCCGCTCTACCTGGTACTCATAGTACCTCCCAAGCGGTGCTGTTATGGTTGTTTTGTTCTCTCTTCCCTGCCCGTTCAACATGCATGATGTTCGGATGTTTGATGTTATTCATACGGCGGTGTTGCGTGCTGCTGTCTGCTTTACGTACGTAGCAAGTACGTAATGCTGTCTCGTTTACGTGTTGTATGATACGTAGCAACCTTGTATTAATAGCAAGGCAGTCAATGATAAGGCAAAAGTAGAGATAAGGCAAGCCAAATCAGCTTCTCCCGATTTTAAACTCAGTATGCTGATCAAGGGACTTCTCCCGCTTTAACCCATTCAGAACCGCAAAACTTCTCCCACATTACGTACGTACGTACTCGTAATTCCGAATAGTTTTGTCCCCAAATACGTGGGACCAGTTCTTAAGCCTTATCCCCGACTTGAGGCGTATGTGGCCTTAAATCGGGATAAGGCAAAAACAGCAATAAGGCAGGTTCAACTGCCAAGGCAGGTTCAACTGCCTTGTACCATACCTGCCTTATTGCGGGGTACCCACTGACTGTACCCCGACTTAAAAGGGGTTTGGTCCAGGCCGAAAACCCCTCTCTTGACTGTTAAATAACGTTACCTCTTATCCACAGCAGTGGGAAATGCCTGGCTTTAGTTTACAGTAGGCGGGTCCAGCCGATCTGGCCTCTCTTAACTGCCTGCAATACGCGTTCGTAGTGTGCTCTCTCTTCAGTCTGGGTACCCGCTGCTGTACCGTACCAAGTATACCAAGGTACCAGGTATACTCTGTACGCAAGATAGCATACCCCCTAGCACGAATTTCTGTGGCGGGTTTCTCCGAACCTATTAATAGGGTGGACCTTCCCATCGTAGACGCATCGCTCGGAATTTGCACCCCCTCTGTTGTCGAGCAAACCAGTGTGGGAAACCGTATGGTGCCAGGGCGTGTTGCTACAGACAGTGGTGCCTGGCTGGTATATACGGTATCTTGTAAACGATATGATACGATGTCAAGCCTGTTGGTTGTTGGTTGTCGTGGGAGAGTTACTATTGCATGCGAGATGGATGCGACACGTCAAGTGGCCAAGCGTGCAAGCATACAGGTCGCCTCCATCAAACTACGTGTGTTGCTATGGGCTTTACTATTCGAAGTTCTAGAACAACACATTGTGCAGAGGTAGCAGTGGCCGCATGCCGAACGTGGTGTCTGCGCTATCGTGTCGCCTGTGCGTCATACTCGTACATACGGACTCTATGCGACACGTATGCGGTTTGTCGTTCGTACTTAGGCGTCGAAATCGTGATTGCCCCGCGTGGGATGACACCGTAATGTTGACCTTTTCCCAGGCACGGATGCTGCTGCCGCTGCCGCTGCCGCTGTGGCAGCTCGTCCCTCCCTCCTGTATGTACTAAGCGATGCGATATTAACAACATATGATACCACGAAGGATCTATAGTATGTTTATGTAGAACAGTAGTGCAGTTAGGATTGTGGATTGACTGACTACAAATCACCGAATAGTAATGTCCTGTACTCGTAGATGGCTAGATGTTACAGTAAGTAGTGGCGGCGCGTAGTATGAGGTTTTTTCGCGTTTTTGTATCTGGTTGGCTTGTTTGTGATTTTTGTGTTTTTGGTGCTAGGATACGAGAATCAGTTAGTCGGCCTGCGTTCGCCTCCCAACCTGTCCCAACTAACAACTGGTACCTGAAAGCCGTCAAGTCCATCCAACTCTCAGCCCTTGTAGGAGTTGTAGTATTATAGAGGCAGTAGCACAGACTACGCACTATAACCTGGTAATTCTGCTACAAGGTATACCTGGTACATGGTATGTGAAACCACGATGTTGTAACACACCAGCAGTCGGTTTTTTGCACCTCCCCTCAACGGTACACCCACCGACATAGCGCTGTTTCTAACGTAAGCCTGGGAAATTCTAAGATTCCACCTGATTGTGGGACTCTGCTATCCCCCCCCACCTGTGCACGCGAAGCTGGTGGCAGACGGATAAGCAACTGCCATCTCTGTGCTCACGCTGCTGTACTCAGCACCCGGCAGTTTCCGTCGGTAGAACGTCACGAGAATTTCCGTCGGTCATAAATGAAAAACAACTTCGCCCCTTCTTTGAAGGTGCGAATATTGTACTCAATCGGCGCTACTGAATCTGCTGCACCGATATGAACCTAAAAAGCGCTAAAAAACAGCTCAGGTGAGCGAAACACCTGCTTGACAGCATCCTCGCGGACCTTTGAGCATATGGACGTGACACGCCCTCAGGACCTCCGCCCGATGTAAGTTGTAACAACCCATACGGCGCATGTATACATAAGCTCCGGCATTCCCTGGCCGGTGCACGTCCCGCGCCTCCTGCCTTTTGTCAGGGGCGCGCTTTTTTCGCGTTCATCTCGACATCCTGAGCGGCGACGGTGTCCGCAGCCTTGGCTTTGATCTCGATACTAAAAGCGCTCTAGATATCAGGATGAAGGCTGCGGACGTCGTTGCGACTCGGGAGGTCGAGATTAGCCCCGAAAAAGCGCGCCTGATGAAGGACAGGGGGCGCGGGACGTGCCCCGGCCAGGGAGAACCTGATATGGTATAATACACGCACATGGGTTATTACTACGTGCAGCGGGCGGAGGTCCTGAGGGCATCCCGTGCCTTCTGCCCTCAGTCAGGCGCTCTTTTTCGGCGTTGATCTCCTTATCCTGATCTGCGACGCCGCCCCCAGCCTTGGTTCTGAACTCGATGCCGAAATTTCGCCAAAGATTCGCTATCGAGATCAGAATGAAGGCTGCGGGCGCCGTTGCGGCTCGGTAGATCGAGATAAACCCGTAGAAGTCCGCCTGACGCAGGGCAGGGGGCGTGGGACGTACCCCGGCCAGGGAATACCTGAGACGATACACTTGCAGCGGGCGGAGCTCCTGGAGGTATCCGGCGCCTCCTGCCCTTAGCTATTAATAGCGCTGTTTTTCGAACCGATCTCGATGCCGAAAGTTTTGATCTTGATGCCGAAAGTTTGCCGAAACTTGGCTACCGAGATCCAGAGGAAGGGGGCGGACGCCGTCGCGGCTCAGGAGATGGAGATCAATCTTGAAAAAATCCCGCCTGGTGAAGGGCAAGAGACGCGGGGATGTGGCCCGGCCAGGGAATACCCGAGCTAATACCCTTGCCGCGGGCGGAGGTCCTGAGGGCATCCCGCGCCTCCTGCCGTTAGGCAAGCTCTCTTTTTCGGCACTGCTCTCGATATCCTGAGCCGGGGGCGTGTTCGGCGGTGAGGGTGTATTGACGTTGTTTAGACGAATCATTTTCCAGGAAAATTATTTGGGCTCGAGTCGGGGCAGTACTGTACTAAGTAGGCAAAACTACGCGGGAGGTGGTTGGGAGGGCGGCAAACGAAGGTTTCGTGTGGCTCCTTTTTTCGTGGCTGTAGACGACCCTCTGTGTGGGATATATATATATATATATTATATATATATGTGAGTGGGATCAGGGTGCCTGATGGGCCTTCGGCGGCTCCTGCGGAGGTCTAGTTTTATTTCTGCACTATGTGGATGGGAGCAGGGTGCCAACTGGGATGGGCCCACTGCGGGGTCAGGGTACCAAGTGGAATCAGGAAAGGTCCGCTCCACCTGTAGAATTTTCCTTGACTTTTCCTCTCGGACCTCCTCTAAACTTGGCTATTATATGTACTGTCGGCGGTCTTGATCGTGATGTCGATGCAAAAAAAATCGCTATCGAGATCAGGATGAATGCTGCGGACGCCGTCGCGGCTTCGAGGATCGAGATCAATCCCGAAAACGCGCGCCTGACAAAGGGCAGGAGGTGCGGGACGTGCCCCGGCCAGGGGATACCTGAGATGATAGACCCTATGGGCTAGTACAACTTGCAGCGGGTGGAGGTCGTGAGGGCATCCCGCACCTCCTACCATTGGTCAGGTTATCTTTTTCGGCGTTGATATCGATATCCTGAGCCGCGACCTTGCCCAGCATTGGTCCTGATCTCGATGCCTAAAAATAAGAACGAAAAATCGCTGTCGAGGTCAGGATGAAGGCTGTGAACGCCGTCGCGGCTCGGGAAATCGAAATCAATCGCGAAAACTCCCACCTAACGAAGGGCAGGAGGCGTGGGATGTGCCCCGGATGCCTGACATGATACTCTGTACGGGTTGTTACTACTTGCAGCGGGCGGAGATCCTGAGGGCATCCCGCGCCTCCTGCTCTTATTCATAGTCAGGTGCTTGTTTTCGGCGTTGATTTCATATCCCGAGTCGTGACGACGTCTCCGACCCTTCTCTTGATCTCGATGCCGAAATTTCGAAAAGCCGAAAACTCGCTATCGAGATCAGGATGAAGGCTGCGGGCGCCGTCGCGCATCAGGAGACCGGAATCAATCCCGTAAAGCTGCGCCTGACTATCGTACCCGTATGGGCAGGAAGTGCAGGACGTGCCCCGGCCAGGGGATACCTGAGATAGTAGTCACACAATGCTTGCAGCGAGCGGAGGTTCGGGGGGCATCCCGCGCCTCCTGCCCTTATATACTTCGTCCTGCGCTCTTTTTCGGCGTTGATTCCATATCCCGAGCCGTGACGGCGTATTTAGCCTTGGTCTTGATATCGATGCCGAAAAGCCGGAAAGCCGAAATATGGCTATCGAGATCAGGAGGAAGGCTGCGGGGCGCCGTCGCGCATCGGGAGATAGGGATCAAAACCGAAAAAGTGCTCCTGACTACGGGCAGGAGGTGCGCGACGTACCCCGGCCAGAGAATACCTGAGAGGATGCACCAGCAGCGGGTGGAGGTCCTGAGGGCATCCCGTGCCTCCTGCCCTTGGCCAGGCGCTCTTGTTCGGCGTTGACCTCGATACAACCTGAGCCGTGACGGCGTCGGCAGCGTTCGTTCTAATATCGATGTCAAAAACTTCGAAAAGCCGAAAAATTCGCTATCGGGATCGGGATGAAGGGTGCGGGCGCCGTCACGCATCGGGAGATCGAGATCGGCCCCGAAAAACTGCATCTGACTACGGGCAGGAGGCGAAGGACGTGCTCCGGCCAGGGGATACCTGAGACAATACGCCCTATGAGATACTGTAGTACTGCTTGCAACCGGTGGAGGTCCTGAGGGCATGCCGCGGTTCCTGCCCTTAGTCAGGTGCTCGTTTTCAAGGCTAACCGCGATCTCCTGAGCCGTGACGGCGTCTCCAGCCGTGGTCCCCATCTCGATGCTGAAAATTCGAAAAGCCGAAACATTCGCTATCGAGATTAGGATGAAGGCTGCGCGCGCCGTCGCGCATCAGAAAATCGGGGTCAACCCCGGAAACGTGCGCCTGACTACGGGCAGGAGGCGCAGGACGTGCCCCGACCAGGAGATACCTGAGATAGTGGTCACACGTGACACATGCTACGATAGACACGCGCCATGTTTTTTTATGAGGGTGGCCACTCCAGGAGCTCTATTCATCATGCCAAAAGATATGTTGGAGGAAAATAAAAGTGTTACCCGAAGAGAAATCCTATGGCCAAAGTATGCAACGACAAATTTTGCAACACATGACTGAAAGTCGGACGCATTTGAGTTAAGGAGGCCTATCATTCAGAAAACGTTTCAGTCAAAACGTATACGAGTACCTCTATCGTAGCATGCGCCACATGCTTGCAGCGGGCGGAGGTTTGGGGGGCACCCCGCGCCTCCTGCCCTTGCATAGTTGGGCATGCGCTTTTTTTCGGCGTTGATTCCACATCCCGAGCCGTGACGGCGTATTTAGCCTTGATCTTGAACTCGATGCCGAAAAGCCGAAAAACCGAAACATGGCTATCGAGATCAGGATGAAGGCTGCGGGGCGCCGTCGCGCATCGGGAGATCGGGATTAACCCCGACAAAGTGCGCCTGACTACGGTCAGGAGGCGCGTGACGTACCCCGGCCAGAGAATGCCTGAGAGGATGCACCAGCAGCGGCCGGTGGTTCTGAACGCACCCCGTGCCTCCTGCCCTTGGCCAGGCGCTCTTGTTCGGCGTTGACCCCGATACAACCTGAGCCGTGACGGCGTCTCCGGACGTGGTCCTGATCTCGATGCCAATTTTTTCGAAAAACCGAAGAGTCGCTATCGAGATCGGGATGAAGGGTTCGGGCGCCGTCGCGCATCGGGAGACCGGGACCAATCCCGTAAAACTGCGCCTGACTACCCGTATGAGCAGGACGCGCAGGACTTACCCCGGCCAGGGGATACCTGACACAATAGACCCTATGGGCTAGTACTATTTGCAGCGGGCGAAGGTCCTGAGGGCATGCCGCGGCTCCTGCCCTTAGTCAGGTGCTCATTTCCTAGATTAACCGCGATCTCCTGAGCCGCGACGGCGTCTTACAGCCGTGATCCCGATCTCGATGCCGAAATTTCGAAAAGCCGAAAACTCGCTATCGAGATCGGGATGAAGGCTGCGCGCGCCGTCGCGCATCAGAAGATCGGGGTCAACCCCGAAAATGTGCGCCTGACTACGCGCAGGAGGCGCAGGATGTGCCCCGGCCAGGGGATACCTGAGAAAATACACCCTATAGGCTATTACTGCATGCAGCGGGTGGAGGTCCTGAGGGCATGCCGCGCCTCCTGCCCTTCTCCAGGCACTCTGTTTCGGCGTTGATCTCAATATAACCTGAGCCGTCCTGATCTCGATGGCGAAACTTCGAAAAGCCGAAAAGGTGCTACCGAGATCAGGATGAAGGCTGCGCGCGCCGTCGCGCATCGGGAGATCGAGATCAACCCCGAAAAAATGCTCCTGAATACGAGCAGGAGGCTCAGGACGTGCCCCGGCTAGGAAATACCTGAGAGGATGCATCAGCAGCGGGTGGAGGTTCTGAGGACATCCGGTGCGTCCTGCCCTTGGTCAGGCGCTCTTGTTCGGCGTTGATCTCAGTGTCCTGAGCCGCGACGGCGTCGTCGGCCTTCGTCCTGGTCTCGATGCCGAAAATTCAGAAAGCCGAAAAATCGCTATCGAGACCGGGATGAAGGTTGCGGGCGCCGTCGTGCATCGGGAGATCGAGATCAGCCCCGAAAAAGTGCACCTGACAACGGGCAGGAGGCGAAGGACGTGCTCCGGCCAGGGGATACCTGAGACAATACACCCTGTGAGCTACATACTGCTTGCAACCGGTGGAGATCCTGAGGGCATGTCGCGCCTCCTGCCCTTCGTCAGGCGCTCTGTTTCGGCGTTGATCTCGACTTAACCTGAGCCGTCCTGATCTCGATGGCGAAACTTCGAAAAGACGAAAAGGTGTTACCGAGACCTTAAAGAAGGGCGCAGGCGCCGTCGCACATCGCAAGGTCGAGATCAACCACGTAAAAGTGCTCCTGTCTATAGGCAGCAGGCGCGGGACATGCCCCGCCCAGGGAATACCTGAGATGATACGAAATGCTTGGAGCGGGCGGAGGTCCTGGGGGCATGCCGTGCCTCCTGCCCTTAGCCGGGCCGGGCGCTCTGGTTCGGCGTTGATCTCGTTGTCGTGAGCTGTGACGTCGTCCGCAGCCTTGAATCTGATCTCGATGTCGAAAATTCGCCGAATACTCGCTGTCAAGATCAGGATGAAGGCTGCAAGCGCCATCACGGCTCGGGAGATCGGGATCAACCCCGAAAACGTGCGCCTGACTACGGGCAGGAGGCGCGTGACGTACCCCGGCCAGAGAATACCTGATATAATGTACCCGCAGCGGGTGGAGTTCCTGAGGTCATCCCGTGCGTCCTGCCCTCAAGTCAGGCGCTCTTGCTCGGCGTTGATCTCGATGTCCGGAGCCGCGACGGCGTCGGCGGCGTTCGTCCTGGTATCGATGCCGAAAATTCAGAAAGCCGAAAAATCGCTATCGAGACCGGGATGAAGGGTGCGGGCGCCGTCACGCGTCGGGAGATCGAGATCAGTCCCGAAAGAGTGTCCCCTGACTACGGGCAGGAGGCACTGGACGTGCACCAACCAAGGGATGCCCAGCTGATACGCTGCATTGGTCGTTACCAGTTGTAGCTGGCGGAGGTCCTGAAGAGGCCCCATGACTCCTGCCTATAAGGAAATCAGGCGCGTTCTTTCGGCGTTGATATTGATGCCGTCGCGGCTCGGGAGATCGAGCTCAACGCCAACAAAGCGCGCCTGACTACGAGCAGAAGGAGTGGGACGTGCACCGGTTACGGAATACCTGACGACCTGGGACACTGTACGGGATGTCTCCACTTGCAGCGGGCGGAGGCCTCGAGGGCGTGTCACGGCCATATGCTTTATTGTCGGCAGTCCGCCAGGATGCTGCCAAGCAGGTGTATCGATCACCTGTCGAAAAGTTGCGGGCTGCTTAGAATCACATCCGCGAAGCAGTGCCAATGATTGGTACCTTGCTGGACTGGTAGTTACGTTTCCTTCGCGCTAAAAGCAATATTTCGAAATGTGTCGTATACGCGTCCCGTTTCGAGGAGATAAAACAGCCTACTGCTGTGTTACAACGCTCTTACCATACCTGCTTGTTGTAGCAGAGCTGCCAGGTTGTGCCTGTGGCGTAGTGTCTGTACTACCACTCACTTGAAATGCATGCAAGCTTTCTGCGGCTTACGGCGCACGCCTGATAAAACGAGTCCAAGGCCTTGGTAGCGGCTGCCAGTGGGCTTTGAAAGGACGTGCTTGTGTGTTACCGAGCTCTCGTAATCGGGTAAGACACGGGGGTATCGTAGAAATACCTCCACGTTCCGCGCGTCCTTCCCTTGGTAAGGCGCGCTTTTTCGGCGTTGATCTCGACATCTCGTGC
Source organism: Saccharina japonica (assembly GCA_008828725.1). Classification (NCBI taxonomy): domain Eukaryota; class Phaeophyceae; order Laminariales; family Laminariaceae; genus Saccharina; species Saccharina japonica. The sequence goes on along the minus strand of MEHQ01000463.1, from coordinate 1,267,005 downwards.
TGCCACGGCGCCCGCAGCCGTGGTTCTGATCTCGACATCAGAAACAAGTCTGCGGACGCCGTCGCGGCTAAGGAGATTAAGGTCGACGCCGAAGAATTGCGCCTGGCTAATGGCAGGAGACGCGGGGCGTGCACCGGCCAGGAGATACCGGAGCTGATACATCGTATGGGTTGTGACCGCTTGCAGCGGGCGGAGGTCCTGAGGGCGTGCCACGCCCGTATTATAGGCTTAAAAAGTTCATGAGGAAGCTGTCAAGCAGGTGTATCGCTCACCCTGTTGGAAAAGTTGCTCACTGCTTAGGTGCACGTCGACGTACGGTAGCAGTTGTTGTCAATGAACGGGTGGAATTAGGGTTTCCCAGTAGAAATAGGTGCAACATATTTGTGTTATAGTTTGACGTTCTAAAATGTGAGGCGTGAGTGTCAAACCAAATTATTAAAAAAAAATGACGAAGGAGCAGAAAAATGAAGACCACTGCTTACTGCTGTACACTAAAGCCGTAAATGTACATACGACAAGCCAAAAATTACCGCCGTGTCAGCATTTTGTATCCCCTCTTGTTACTTATGTACAGGCGGTGTTTCGCAGTCTGTCGTACTTGTACTATTTCGCCTGATGACAAACGACTGGAAATACCAGACAAAAGTTGACTCGTACGTATCCCCCTTCAGAATTGCACCCACATTTTTAGACAAACTACTTGAATGTAGTGTGGAATACGTGTTCCCAGTATAGCATTAAAAGGGTTGATATACTCGAATCGATGGCTGCGCTTTTATAGGCGAAGCTGGAACAAGGCGGTAAAAGTAATGAGGCGTTACGGAGTTTGAAATATTAATATCTACGCCAGGGGAGGCACGCGGATCGGAATTCCAGACGCCACATTCCTAAAAAGGCCAGATTGAAATGCAAATCGGAGCTTTGGTTTGTTTTTTGTACGCATCGAGAAAAAGACTTTGTTTTGTCAATATATTTTTACATGCTTTTAAACCCAAACCCTAAGTGTATATGATACCCACCCCCGCCCCCCTGTCTGGGCTCTCGACAAGAGGATTGTGGCGTTCGGAAAAAGAAATACGTGCGCTCCCCTCTGCCTACGCCATGCGTTCGAAGCTAGGTCAAGGCAATACCGCTACGACTGTGATTGGGCTGGACTTGACGGCTACTTATTACACTATTAATAGTTGGGTGGCGGAGTAAGCCAACTAACCAACTTACTACTGTCTGCATTTCTCAATAAAAAACAGAATCCAAGCTTGTATGCAAAGACGCCAGTCACATATCCTCTCCATGGGAATTATATATATATAGGGGTAGGGGTGAATGAAAATAATTAATAATTAATGACTTGAGCTACAGTACTGTGGCTGAATTAATTTTGACAGAAGAGGGACACCATATATATGATACGAAGACGAAGAATTCCGAAAATTCCGCACGCAACTACTGTGCTATTAATAGTAGCTGTAAACACTTCCGTAGCCAACTAAACACCTAGTCGGCGACGACTTTTATTAATAGTCAGCCAACTCGTACATAGCCCTATTTCGGGGGAACCTAGTAATCAGAACCAAATATGGCGCATATACATATAGGGGGGATATATAAGTTTTGGGTCCATCGTGGGTTCTGATTATTATTCTTACTACTACATTAGCCCACCCGGAATAGTAAAAACACTGCTGACTCCAGCAATGACCCGGACGACGACTCTGACGATAGAGACGCGTCTTGATCGTCCCATCATCCCACACCCCTGCGCGTGTTGTTTAGTTGTTTTTGTTTTTGCTTGACGTTTGCTCGACGTTGTGAATGTCCTCGACATTTCTCGATTGACATGGGTTATATGGCATGTCATGGGACGGCACGGCGGGGACGTAACGCGTCCACCACCATCATCCCACATCCTGCGTGTTTTGTCTTGCTTGACGTTTGCTTGACGTGTGTCCCGACATTTCTCGATGGCATGGCATGGCATGGCATGGCATCGGATGACACGGCGGCGGTGGCGTGACGCGACGGCGAAAAGCAGCCGAGGAGCCAAGCGGTCCCGTCATCTCCGGGGTCGGCGATGCACACGGTGATGGGGCTGACCATACCCAGCAGGCCGATATTTATGGAAGATCGCCTGGCGCACGAGGACGACGCTTCAAAGTGAGTGAGGACACCAAAAGCACGAGAACAGGGGGAAAATCATTGGGTTTTTTTTTCAAACTGAAGTAACTCCCTTCGTAGTCTACTGCGGGGGGGGTATAACATAGTAATCAGAACAGAATAGTCAGATCCGAATAATCAGAACAAAACAATGTAGTGTATAGAAACATGGGGGGGTACAAGGTATTTGGGTCCATCGTAGGTTCTGATGATACTGTCCTACCATGCTTACCCCCCGTAATAATCTGCATGCGTTCGTCTCACGTTACATTGTGTTGTTTTTAGCAGCCAGACAGGATCAGGCCCCTACCGCATGGTCATACGACTACGCCCATGCATGGATATCGAGTACACCCCCCCCCCCTCCTACCGCACTGCTGTAGTGGCATGTGGCACTGGCATACGGCACCAAATTTACACGCCCCCGCGAGGGTTTATGGTCATACGACTACGCCCATGCATGGATATCGAGTACACCCCCCCCCCCTCCTACCGCACTGCTGTAGTGGCATGTGGCACTGGCATACGGCACCAAATTTACCCCCCCCCGCGAGGGTCTATGGTCATACGACTACGGCCGTGCAGAGCAGACGATGCTGCACAGGACACAGGCGCTGACTTCGAACGCATACCATCCTGCCCCACACATTCCTGAAGGGCTGAGCTGAAGGTTTGAGCTCAGCCCTTAAGGAATGTTTGGAGTGGCGAAGCATGCGGAGAACTTAAGCGCCCGCGTCCGGTGCAGCCTCGTCTGGAGCTCTGGAAGACAGGCGTGGGTGATACCACAGCTGTAGTTTTAACAGAGTAAAACCAAATGTACAATGCTTGATGTCTTTCACTTAACTTAACTCACAATAAATTAACTTGATGATGTACCTGCGGTCACTCGTCCTGTGTCAATGCAGTAGAGCCGCTAGGTAGAGCTAGTCGTTCTAACCAAGGAAAGGCAGACGAGGCACGTCGCAATCTCAGGGTAGGCGGACGAAGAACTGCGGTCGATAAGCGACCGAGAAGACGTGTACTCGTACGTATCTAAAAATATACGTTACGCACATATGCGGTACAACTTGATCAAAGTGCGGTGCAACCTAAACCAATAGTCTTCAACACATGTAGATAATCTGTTAAAGCGTAATATCTGACACACTGTAGTGGCATACCGCACTGGCTTATTTGATCGCTTTTAGCGCAGCCGTACTCACCTCGGCCGCCCGCGTGAGCACTCATGGTCGCCCTCAACCGCCGACCGCTCTCCATGCATCGTTTTTTTTTTCGTAACCGTCGTTTGGACGATGAGGTTTCCTCCCGCCGTAGGCGGTATTTTTCACACCGGGAACACGGCACTAGGCTGTCCGGCGTCGACAAGGCGACGTCACCGTGCACTCGGCGGAGGGCGGGAACCCGGTCGTGACTCTTATTTCCTCGTGTTCCCTCGTTCGAAACGCAAGCCTCCTTGTCGTACCTCCGGCTAACCCCCGGTTTGATTGTAGTGGGTCTCGGGTGAACGCGTAACACCTATCTGCCGCGTTCCTCCCCCCCTATCTCAGGGGATAGATGGTGGCCACAGGCGGCGAAACAGGAAGGGGGTAAGATTAGCAAAAAGTTTAGTTGTAATATATGGAAACAACGTAATGAGCGCCCCAAGTGTTGGAGGCGTCTCTATTAGGAGTAGGAACGGTGCTCCGTCTCGAAAGGGATGCGTGGTCAATGGTCAAATAACTAAGGCAAGCAACAAATGAGTACGCCCCCCCCCACCCCCACCCCCCCCCCTCCCCTCCCCTCCCCTCCCCTAGGCTGACCTCGTTCCCCACCCCAGGGGACCCGCGGCGTAGACCCTTGATTCAGTTTGACTGGGACGGCTCGGATAACGATGTCGCCATGGCAGCCACCTCGAGGAAAAAGGAGTACCGCCGTCTTCGGGGAGTTCGACGCCGCGGCAGCGGCGTGTCTGGCGTGTCTGGGGCGATCACTATCAACCCGAAGCTCTACTGGATGCCCGTGAGTAGGTAACTTAGAGAGGTGGACGCAGCTCGTAGCTGTCTGACTGTTGTATATACGCGTCTTGTTTAGTGGTAGTATTGTGTAGTAGTGGTGGTACTGGTGGAAGTAGTGGTAGTAGTGGTGGTGGTGGTAGTGGCAGCATTAGTAGGTAGTAGTTGTAGTAGTAGGTAGTAGTTGGTGGTAGTATATAGCAGTAGCTGTAGCTGTAGCTGTAGCTGTAGCTGTAGCTGTAACAGTAGTATATTATTCGTAGTATATCCATAGTACAGTCGGAGGCATGAATAGGGGAGGCGGATGAGGGGGGGGGGGTGTACTCATGTCGTGCATGGCCATAGTCGTATGAGGCCGGGGAGGGGGCGGGGGCGGGCGGGTTTGCTGGCGATTAAAAATATGTTTTTACTGCTGCGTGGACAAACCATCGTCTTTTGGAGCCCTCCGTGTGCGCGCCGCTCGCTGAAATTTTCCTCGTCGCCGCGTCCTTCCGAAACCTCTGCAAAACAAAAATGATGGCAGGACAAGATGTGCAAGGCCTGCTACGGGTGCCACACGCCGTTTACGATGTTCCGGCGACGCCACCATTGCAGGGTGTGCGGACAGATATTCTGCCACAACTGCAGCTCCAACCAAGTCGACGCCAGGGCCCTCGGAATTAACGGTGAGGTACTTTAGCCGTGAGGTGGACTTTGTGTGGTGCCAAGTGGAAAAGGAAGAAGAGCTGTCGTACATGTTTTTTTTTCCATGGTATAGCAAGAAGTGGCAGGGGGGGGGGGGGGGGGGCGTACTCATTTGTTGCTTGCCTTAGTCATATTGGACCATTGACCAGCGCATCCTTTTCGAGACGGGAGCGGGGGGGGGGAGGGGGGTGGGGGGGGGCCGTGGGTTAACCGGGCGGGGGGGGGGGGGGGGGGAGGAGGGGGCTCACTTTTGTGTTGCCTTAGCCATTTGGCCATTGACCACGCATCCCTTTCAAGACGGAGCACCGTTCCTACTCCTAATAGAGGCACCTCAAACATTTTGGGTGATCATCACGTTTTTATCATATATTACACAGAATGCTTTTGCTTACGTATCTTATCCCCGTACTGTTTCGCCGTCTGTGGTCACTATCTATCTCCTAGGATAGAAGGAGGGGGGGGTAAGGGGGGCGTAAAGTAGCGTTCTTGAATCGAGGCAACCCCATGGTTGGGGGGCTGGCTTCAAAAGTACAAAGTCGAAATCGCCAGCTGGGATAGGAGTTGACTCACGAGTACGTATACGGCGTGGGGTTGCTGTTGACCCAACCCCGAGGGTTTCCCCCCCACTACCTCCACCCCGCCCCCCCCTCCCTTTCGCCCGAGCGGGGGCTTGAATGCAGTATGTAGTTCCTGTCAGCCATGCCGAGGCAAGTGGAGACAAGGAGAGGTTTCCCGATCCCCGGGGCTGGCGTGACCAAGTGCTACGCTGCTCCGATTGCGGGGTCAAGGAACATGCCTTGACGGGCGTGCCTTGACGGCAAAACCCGGGGACACGGAGTGAAAATCGCCGATATTTGGAAAACGCCTGACCAAGTTATCGAAAAGCTGTATTGTTTCTGGGAGCCGATGAAGGAAATTACCTATGAATACCACTCTGTCTGAAATATAAGCGCATTGTTTTGTATTAGTATTGAATCTAAACGATCCTTGTAGTTCGAGACAGATCGGTAACTCCCCGGGGGGCGTGATTTTTCAAAGTCGCGCTCAAATGTACTCCAAGATGCTACCGGCTTGCGCATCTCTATCCCCCCCCCCCGTCCGCTCCGCACCGCTCGACTCCATAGCCTGCGAGACGTACATAACCCTACCCTTCGTACTTGATGCGAATTCCCGGTCCCAGCTTATTTAACGTTGTCGACCGGTATGGTACTAAGGGTTTATTCATTGTCATGCATGGCCGCCGGGTATGGTACTGGGGGGCGGTAATATATGCCGGTACCCTGTTATCTAGGATATACCCGTTGGTCGGGTATACCCGGGTGGTTATACTAGGGTACCCCAAAGAACAGGCCCTACCAAAAAACTGCCTTTGGAGATCTCGTACTTGATGCGACCTCACGCGTCCGACGTCACTTTCAATCGCCCTTGCCGGATGCTTTCTCTTCTGCCTCCTCCTCCTTCTCCTTCTCCTCCTCCCACCCCCCCTGTCTTCCACTCGTCCTAACGCAATACCCCCCCCTCCCACGCCCCCAACCTTTCCCACTCGCCCCTGCGGAACGGATCCTCCTCCCAGCTCACGCCCTCTGTCTCTCTCGCCCACACGCGATACCTCTTCCTCCTGCTAACACCCCCCCCATACGACTACGGCCATGCATGGCATGAGTA
>MEHQ01000463.1:1220081-1250890 GCA_008828725.1 Saccharina japonica | reverse complement strand
GAACAAAAAAACACCCCCCCCCCCCCCCCCCCCCCCCCCAGAAGGGGGGGGGGGGGGGGGGGCGGGGGGGGCGTACTTATTTGTTGCTTGCCTTGGTCATTTGACCATTGACCACGCATCCCGTTCGAGACGGAGGGGGGTGGTGGAGACCGTTGCCCGTTTCGTCGTGAAACGTTAATGTGGCATTTCGTTTCCGGGAGGTCGCGGAAGCCCGGTGGTGGTAGTGTTGGTGGTGGTGGTGGTGGTGGTGGTGGTGGTGGTAATGGTGGTGGGGTAATGGTGGTGTCTTACGGTCTAAAAAATTCAAGAGAAGGTAGATTTCTGGTTTATGTGATTCTACCTTGTGTTACCGGGTGGGAGCCGTGTAAAACTGCGTGATTTAGGACCTGTTTTCCTGGGTTGGATCCGTACGATAACAGATCCTGCACAACAGCTTCTATCGGTAGGTTAGCATCTAGGTGATCTGTAGATGATCTGTAGATGAGGTAGATCATGATCTGTCCCGACGTTTGTAATATGTGTATTCCCTCCTCTCCCCCGTGTCTCTACCTCTTGTGTGTTTGTGTGCATCCACGGAATGCAGTCTGTGCGGCGCATACAGTAGTGTGTTGTCCGCTCTATTAGCTTGACGTATTGGGCAATCGAGCGGCATCTCAATTGTTGAATTTCTGTACCAATTTCGGTACCAATAGACAGCGTATTAAATTGATCGGCCTTCCTCTTCCCGTGCCTCTCTCTGTGTCTCTGTGCATGCATGCATGCTTGCGTGTGTGCGTGCGTTTATGCATGCGCGTGTCTCTATTCGCCGGGTGTTGTCTGTGCGGCGCCTGGTTATCGGCTCTATCGGCCCTTGTTAGGGTGATCGAGCGACCTCGTCTGCTTGTCCTCTCGGGAGGGATCGAGTTCCAGCGCAGCGAGCGCATGATTGCCTGCCTCGACACCCTGGTGGAGGCGGAGGAGCGCTACATGGAGGTATGACATGTACGGCATTTACCGTACGGTCTCTAATGGCGGCGCAACCGTCATGTCGGTGGCGCATGTGGCAGTTACATTCGAGTTCGGTGCGGAGTTCACGCGTGTGCCGTTTTCATACCAATTTCAATGTCGGCGCAACCACCATATCGGTGACTTATGGGAGCTACATCCGAGTTATAGGTGTCGGTTCATGCGGCTGCCGTTTTCGTACCCAGTTCATGTCGGCGCAGCCATCATGTCCGCGCATGGCAGTTACATTCGAATTCGGTGTCTGTTCACGTGGATGTTTTTTTCGTACAAAATTAATGTCGGCCAAACATCATGTCGGCGGCGCATATTGCAGTTATGTTTGGGTTCGATGCTCTGTTCATGCGGATGCCGTTTTCGTACAAAGTTCGTGCCGGTGCAACGATCGATGTAGGTGGCCCATGGCACTTACATCCGGGTTAGGCGCAGGTTCACGCGGCTGCTGTTTTCCTACCTAAATGAATAAACGGCGGGTTGACCAGGGCGTTTTGTCAGCTCGGCCGGTTCCGCCCCGAAGCTTAAGCTGCCCGTCCCTTGACCTGTTGCGTGTTTCAGTTTTTGTCAATACGAGTCCGCGCTTCATATCATTGATATATAATTTAACCAACGGTCATATCCAGGGCGCAGTGTGGCTGCTGGCGCGTGAGGTTCAGCCCCCTCTCACGTCCCTAGGCCGCCACACCGCGCCGTCAATATGACTGTTGAATCGACGCCGGATGCTGATCATACCGTTGCGCATGCACTCATAGTTTGGGCCAGGCTCGGTTTTTTGTAAATGAGTCAGGGTGTGTCCTGCACTAATTTCAGTATAAAGCGAACTGCAATGGGTTTTACGTATGATACGATATACCAGGTAGCGTTTTGTGCAACGTTTGACTACAGCAGTAAAGCGGTTCTTAGTTCCCGATTTTGTAAGTGCCACGCCGGTATCAATGTAGTAAGTGCGATCGCGTACCTGGTACCATATACGTGGGTACATGTAAATACCATGGGCATTTTTTGCCTGGTATTATTTGATTGCGAGGGATAACGGGATGGCACACGACGCAGCTCGTTATTAATAGTATCATTCCCTTGCGTACTCGTGTGCTGGTACTACTGCGGTGCGCATATTTTTGTGCATCAGGTGCTTGCTTATTTTCTTCCATGGAGAGCCTTTTTTTTCAGGGCTGTTCACGGATCATGACCCGGTCCGCAGGTCGGATCGGATCAGGAGGTATTCGAAATCTCACGGGCCGAGTCAGGTCACGGGTCGGGTCGGGTCGGGTCGGGTCGGGTCGTGGTCAGGAGGTATTCAAATATCACGGGTCCGGTCGAGTCGGATTGGGTCGGGGTAGGTGGTCCCATCCGACCCGACCCGGCCCGCGAGTTTTGACCCGACCCGTGAACAACCCTGTTTTTGTTTTGCCTTTTTTGTTACCACGGGCTAGATTTCGGTGAAACTAGCTGTTATTAGTGTGATAACATGAGAATCATCATTATCATCATCATTATCTCGTGCAGATCCTGGTGGACAAGATAGTGGCGCTTCGGCCGCATCTTCTGCTCGTTAGCAAGACCGTCAGCGGATTGGCTCAAGACCTGCTGCGCCAGCACGGGGTGACCCTGGTGCAAAACGTCAAGGTTAGCCAGGAGGGCACACGGAGGCGTTTTTGTTTTTGTGTTGTTGGTGTTGCCGAGGTGCTTGTTGGTAGTAGTAGTAGTAGTAGTAGTAGTAGTAGTAGTAGTAGTAGTAGTAGTAGTTGTTGTAGTAGAAGTAGTACGGGGGGCAGTAAATAGGACCTACGGCACACACAAAAACCTATATATTTACCTATTTTTACTAACAATATGTGGTCGTATTAACTATACCCCCCCGTAATAGTAGTAGTAGTATAGTAGTAGCGGCGGCAGCAGCAGCAGCAGTACTAGCAGCAGCAGTGGTAGCAGTAGCAGTGGCAGTAGCAGCAACAACAGCAGCACCAGCTGTATCAGATCAGATCGAAAGTCGATTTTCGTTCGATACCAATCACTAAACCTCCACCCCTTCTTCTTCCCCCCTCCCCTGCGCAAAAATGGTTTATGTAGCCGAACATGATGCGCAGGATTGCCCGGCTGGTCGGCGCCCAGATTCTACCGTCCGTGGACCACATCACGAGAATTGCAGCGGCGGCGGCCGGGGGACAAGAGGGCATGGCGGCTTCGGCGGGCCGCGCAGAGGTATAGACCACTGCTACCGTTCTATTCCTGTTTTTGTTTTGTTTTGTTTTGTTTTGTTTGTTTCCGACCAGATCAAGGTAATATTAATTTGCTGTTACGTCGGTTACATTTTTTTTTCAAAGTTTTGAGCTGTGTGTCGTTGTTGTTATTATTGTTGTTTTATGAAACTTGAAATACGTCAGGTGTGAGTTGGACTGATCGGGCCGTCGATAGTCCCCTTTGCAAGCCGCGCTGGTTTAATTTTGCGGTGCGATTTGGGCAGCAGGGTGGTTTATAGTGGGTTGGCTTGGGGTGAGGCGAAGCGGGACTGGGCGGGGTGGGGTTGGGTGGTTTTGATTGGTTTGTGGCGGGGTGGTTGGTTTGAGGGGGTGCTTGGGTTTGGTTTTGTTTGGGGTGGTTTTTGATTGGTCCAGGGCAATCTGGTGGTGACCCAAAAACAATTACCGCCTCACGGCTGTTTGAAATGGGAATCCAACCTGTCCGGCGTGTTACCCCTTGCCCCTACCCTTGCGTCTAACCCCTGACCCCGATGATATAACGCCGCCGCCGTTCATTGCACAGGCACCCGCCGAGCCGACCCCCCCCCTCCCTGTCACACCACACCACAGCGACAAAGGCGACGGCAACGAGGACTCAAACACAATCCATGAGCACTTGCTGGTATAAGAAACTCACAAACACAAACACCCACCGTGTGTTCGCGCTGTCGAGCGGCCGACGCGAAGCTGTTTGTGTTTTCGTTTCTTGCTCTATTGATGGGAAGAAGAAAAAACCAAAATGGAACAATAAAGTCGCTGCTGTATTGATAAATACGGATAGATAGATAGATAGATAGATAGATAGATAGATAGCTATACAGTACGTCGAATTAAGAGAGCCCGAGTTAAAAAAAACATTCGGGAGGTAAAAGCGGTCGAATACGTAGTCATCATGTCCCGCCTACACTGAAAACCTGCATATTCACCACTACAGATAAGAGCGTTCGTGTAGTTAAGAGCGCCTTTTTTGGCTTGCTACGAAGCCGCTGTTAACGCAGGGTACCCACTACTGTACGTCGAATTTTAATACGAGGTATATATCGTCCTTGCGCCACTCCCCTAGGCACGTCCCGGAAGGAACCTTGTATACATACATACGTCGAAGGCAGCAGACTTATATGTGTGTAGAGCCGCGACGAGGGATTGAAACCGCCGCGCATTGTGTATGATAGCGCTATTCGCTAACCTACCCCGACACCCTCTCCGTGCTCTGCGCGGTCCATCCGTCCGTCTCGACCATGACCAATTGGTTTGGTTTGGTTTTGTTTTGGTTTGGTTTTTTTTTTTTTGGCCTGGCTTGATTTTATTTGACACAGATGGGATCGTGCGCGAGGTTCCGGGTGGTAACGTTTGCGTCTCCCAGCTTGGAGGAGAGCTTGGCGGGTTTGCAAGGCGGCGGAGGCGGTGGCGGTGAGGGTGGCGGCGGTAACGCGGCCAACACCGACACCGACATCCTTGCCCAAGGTAAGTTTGTCTCTGTGTTTGTGGTATTTACTATAGCCTGGTATTTGCTACCCCTCGACATCCTGCGCACCCAGTGTCTTGCTGTGTGCGTTTGTGTGATATTCACGATATAATACCAGGTACCGATAGAGCGTTCTTTGTTAGCCATCTCGACATCCAGCACACCCAGTGTCCGCTCTGTGCGGGTGTGTTCCTTCACAAAAAAACATGTTTTGCTACGACTCATCTCGACATGCAGCAGCACACCCAGTGTCTGCCGTGTGTGTTGTCTGTTCTTCACGATAAGCCCATAGTTCTACGATTTATCCTTCCCCCCCGTCGACGTCCAGCACACCCAGCGTCCGCTCTGTGTGTTGTGCGTGCTCTTCACAAAACAAAAAACGTTGCTTCTATTGTACCCATCGTCATCCGGCACGCCCAATAAGTCCGTGCTAGTTCTTGGCCCCAAAGGTATACGACACAGAGATACCTGGTACCCTACCAGTGAGGTTCCCAGGAATGCGGTGCAAAAAACGGGGTAAAAAAAAAACGCAAAAACAGCAGGAGTTATACCGTTTTGTTTTTACAAAACCGAGCCTATAAAATCGTTGTCGGACTGGTACGTAGTCAATATGGACGTTAGGCAGTCTAAACAATAGTATATTGCATGCTTTTTACATAGTAGTGCGCTAAGGTGTAGTCTGTTGATACAACCAGCATGTGCTGCCGTGTTGCGTGGACCGCCTGTGTCTTTTCTGAAGACGCCGCCGGTGCCCTAAAGGCCCCATCCCGTCGCGGGAACGGGAGGGTTTCAGAGGGAGGGGAGGGGAGGGGGGACGTACTTATTGTGTTGCGTGCCTTAGTTTTTCGAGCATAGGCCACGCATCCCTTTTGAGACGGAGGGAGAGGGAGGGGGGGGGCAGAGGAGAGAGGACGGGTGGGAAAGGGCGGAGAAGGGAGCTGAAGGGATAAGACTTGTGACGATAGGGCAGACCCTGGTGTGCCATGTTTTTTTTATAGGCGGTAGATAGTTTCGAGTTTCGTAGACAGCTGACCCGCGCGCGCCTGTATAGGTGTATCCAATGTTTATATCAACTTCCGCGTTTGTTTTGTTCTTATTAACAACCTCCCTTGTTTTAGTAGTTGTTAAGTTCATTTTTCGTGTTTATTTATGTTTCGTGCGTGTTTGTGTTTTTTGTTCTTGTGATTTTTTTCGCGAGCAGCGGGACAAGGCGATGAGGCCGGCAGCGGGGCCGCTCAAACCCCTCGCGAAGAGCCAGGGTTTCCTGAGGAGGGCGGAGGCGTGCGTGTGGCGCGGCCGGGAGCGGCCACGGACGTGATCGCAGGGGGTGGCTTCGTTGAAGGTGCGGCGGGACCGTGACGCAAACCTATCTTTTAAGCGTAAGGGTGTGCCTTCCTCTCGAAGGACGCACCAAGGTATATGCCCCTTTTCATCTTCCTAATACTCGCATTACACACGCGTGCTATGTTTTGCCTTACAGGGGTAACGCCTAATGTTTTGTAAGGCTCCTCAGTTGGTTATAGTATAGGACCTCTGCAATTCATCCGACAACCCACCTGGAGAAAAATTGTACCAGGCAAGCTATAGAGATGCACAAGGCCACGGGCCATATACACATGGCCTCTCTTTATAAGGACCGTTTGTTCACTAATATGAATACAAAGCTGTCCTTACATTTACGCCCAGAGTGGTATATGTTTTTAAATCAACATTTGACCTAATGATAAGATACTACTGTAGACTACTGCAGGTAGTTAGTCCTCTCGTTTGGGGCTCACAAACGCAAAAATAAAAATAAAAAACAGTACGGCACGGTGAGGGGCTCAAAAAGACAACCACAATATTTTGCTGCAGGTGCTCTTGCTGTATCCTTATTTTTTGTTTGTGTGTTGCGTTTTGGTGTTGTGCCTGATATTTCGTTTTTTTTTTTTGCTTGTCTTGTCTTGTCTTGTCTTGTCTTTTCTTGTCTTGTCTTTGTCTTGTCTTGTCTTGTCTTGTCTTGTCTTGTCTTGTCTCTTGTCTTATCTCTTGTCTTGTCTCAATGTTGTTTTGTCTTGTCCTGCCTTGTCGCATCTTAGTATTCTCTTGTTTTATCTCGTGCAATACGTTATCTTACCTTCTTTAATCCATGTTCTAATAGTATCACCTTTATCATATACTCCGAAATACAAGTACGCATGGTCTTGTCTTTCCTCCTAGTTTTCTTGCCGTAATAATCTTGCAGTGGTGCAAATCTCATTTTCCATGCCATCTTATCTTATCTTTCGCATCTCACATAACGCCATATTGTCCTCAGGCAAAACTTTCGTGCCGCCAGCGTTTCGCCGAGTCCGAGGGCGCGGGGGCGTGACCTACGTCTTGCTAGAGGGCTGCCACAAGCGCCTAGGATGTACTCTGGTGAGTCTCGAGGATTGCTATTAGGGTGACTTGCGAAGAAGCTGGTTGGGAGTTGGGTTTGTTGTACGTAGTCTGTTTCCTATTCCACAGCAAAATCCCAATCCACGGGAAAAAAAATAATTTCTGTGGGGAAAAAAAGTGACCAAAATTATGTTTGTTTTTACCCCCCCCCAAGTATTCTTGGATTGCGTACGAGTTTCTGTGGGTTGGCTAGAAAAACGGAGCTGCTTCTGATTCGGCTACGAGTTGTCTTGTCTTGTCATATCTTGCGTCGTCTGGTATTCGAATCCGTCCTTTGTGTCCTACCCCCTTCCCTCAAATACGTGTTTGCACCGCACGCCTCCTCACTACCGCAACTCTCGTAAAATCAACCCCCCTGCTTACTTTTCCTCTTCCGACCCGATTCGATCCGATCCCGGTGACAGGTGCTAAGGGGGGCCGGCGCCGACGAGCTAAGGGCCGTGAAGAGAGTGGTCTGGCTGGCCGTGAGCGTGGCGTACAACCTCCGCCTCGAGGTGTCCTACCTGAACGACCGCCGGGCTTGCCTCGTGCCCTCCCTCCTGCCCTCATTCTACACCCCCTTCTCCCCACCCCCCTCTTCCTCGGTAGCGCCTGCGATTGCCACCGGTTCTGCTTCAGGCGCCGCCGTGCAGAGTTCCCTCGCTAGCCTTACCGGCGCCGGCGGAGGCGGCGGCGGTGGCGGGGAGGGAGAAAGCGATAAGCTTGCAGACGCTGCCGCTGCGCTTGTGGACGGGGCTGCGATTTCGGGCTCTAGTGGTACTGCCACACAAGGGGTTTCCGCTGGGGCTGAGGCGGTTTCCGTGGCGGGGGCGGGAGCAGGAGCGGCGGTTGTATTGTCTACGGGTGCCGGGGCGGCGGATGATGACAAGGGGGCGCGAGCAACGGCAGAGGCAGCAGCAGCGGCGGCGGCAGCGGTGCAAGACGGTGGTGCATCTGTTGTGTCTGAGACGAAGGGCGCAAGCTCGGGGTCACCGGAGATTGTTGCACCGGCAACGCCGGCAGCGGCAGCTGCAGCAGCAGCAGCTGCAGCAGACGGTGCTGTAAGAACGCCTGTCGACGAGAGCCTTCCTCAAGATGGACAGGTCAACAAAGGCGAAGGTGACGACGCCAGAAGCGTGTTAGACGAGCCGCCGATGCTCTCGTCGTCTCTTGGAGTCGACTTCGGCGACATCCCGGCGTCTTTCAAGCTGAGACGGAAAAATGTTGCCGCTGTCGGGGCGAGGATGTCGCCGGCGGCGGCGGGAGGGGGAGGAGGGGGGGGCGGGGGGCTAGGTGGTGGTCTGGGCGGGAGCTTCATTGTCGGCGGCGAGCACTTCGCGTTTAAGAACCAGAACCTGACGATCGCGAGCGTGTGGATGGCTCAGGGTACCCAGTGCTGCACCGCCGGCCTCAAGTCCATGCAGTATTACGCTGAGAAGGTGACATGGTGTGTCTTGTGTTTTTGGTCCATAAGGTATTACGCTGATAGGATGTCAGGCAGACAGACAGACAGTCGAACAGTGTGTCTGTTTTTTAGCCCGTGCAGGTTTACGCTGAGTGAGAGGGTAACGACAGACAGATGTGCCTGTACAGACAGACACGTGTTTCTACACAGACACCCACGTGTGTCTGTACATACAGACACGCGTGTTTGTTCAGACAGACACTTGTGTCTACACAGACAGCCACCGTGTGTGTATTTTTTTTTTTAGTCCATGCGATATGACGGTGATGCATAGCGTGCCGGTGTGTGTGCTTTTGTATCAAGACACACACACATCTTGAAGATACCTGGTATGAGTTTTGAGGAAATGTTTGAGAGCTCTCACAGCTCATGTTTTATTTTTCATTTTTTCAGATGTTTTATCCTCCCATCCAAGACGGGGGGAAAAAAAGCGTACCCCCTTAAAACGGGGCTGGACTCCCGTTGCGGGCACAACTCACTTGGAATTAGAGTCAGATCTAGGTTTATCTTGGAATTAGTACCACTCCCGTTGCGGGCACAAGTCATTTGGAATTAGAGTCAGATCTATGTTTATATTGGAACTAGAGTCAGATCTAGGTTTATCTTGGAATTAGAGTCAGATCTAGGTTTGTACCGGAATTAGAGTCAGATCTAGGTTTATCTTGGAATTAGAGTCAGATCTAGGTACACCTTGGATGTAGAGTAATATACCAGGTATAGGTTTATCTAGGAAATAGAGTGCAGTACGTACAGTGCCGCGTTTCCGCCCCTCGGGCGATTGAGTGCCCCTGTACCTTCCTCGAAATCGGGCTCAAACGTACTTTGTTGGCGCAGAGTCTCCATGGCGATGCATATCACGGACAACAAAAAGCTCACAGCATACTCACTACACCTGTCAAGACCGCTATCATACGTATGATAGATGTGCACCATGTTTCTGCCTTTTGAGGGTGGCTACTTATCACTTGAGGAGCGCTGTATACCTCACCCAAAAACAGGTGTTAGAGGAAAACAAAAGTACTACCCGAAGAACAAACCCATGGCCTGAGCATATACATGGAAACATGCGAGGTGCTCAGAAAATAATAAGCCGCCGCCCCTATAAGGCGGAATTGTTCGTGCGTTACCGTAGGGGGTAAATATAGCACCGAACATTTCTGACGCTCCTCCCATGTGGGGAGCTCTATAATGTGTTCCACCCGACAATGCACAATCAAACGGGCTTGCAAATCAGAATGTGCAATACGTACGACACATGGGATGCAAATGCATTTGGGTACGTCGCTGCTCAGCTGAGGGAGCTTGCAAATAGTAATGTGCAATACACATCGGGTGTTGATATATTGGGTAGCTCCTCAGTTGAGGGAGCTTGCAGATAAGAATATGCAATACAGTATAAGACACCTACAGTAGAAAGAAACAGGCTGATAAGAAAGCCAGGCTGATATCTGGAGGAAAACAAGGAATTCGAGAGTCGTTGTCTTGAATTTTGTATAGAAACCGCCCTCTCTCAAATAAGAAATAGGCGGTAGGGACGGTGCTCCGCCTCGAAAGGGGTGTATGGTATGGTCAATGGTCAAATGACTAAGGCAAGCAACAATATGAGTACGCCCCCCCCCTGCGCCCCCGCAATCTGCTGGCGCGTCACGCGCGCGCCCGCTCTCCTTCGTGCAGGACCTAGCGCTGGGGCAGTTCCTCGTGGACAACTGCTTCAACCCCAACCTCAAGTGCCAGAACGTCAACTGCAAGAGGAGCGCCCGCGACCACATGCTGAGCTTTGTCCACAACGACGGAAGGGTGAACATCACGGTGGGGTGGCTGCAGTTCGACCTTTCCACCGCCGCCCGAGCCTCGGCGGGTGAGGACGTTGTTTGGCCTACTTTTCGCGGAGTGGGAACCCCCGTGCTGACGTATTGTATGACTTGTATTGACGAAATGGAAAAGCTTCGTGTGCTTTTTTTATGACGAAGCAAAGCTCGGAGCCGCTCTCTTTATCCCGGCAACCTCCATGCTTTAAGTTCGTGAGCGATATATATATACTTCGAGTATATACATATATATATACCACTCTGTACCGAAATATAAGCACCTTTTATACATTACCATTCAATTAAAACGGTGCATATATTTCGGTACAGACTGGCATGTCGTATCCCTCTTTCGTGAAATTCGTGAATGAACCTCTATTATTAGTACGGAATGATTGAAAATTCTTTGTCAACCATTGCTTCTTTTCGTTTTTTTGCAACCCTATTTTCCGAGATAAAAAAACGCGGATTTTCTTGACGTTTTTGCCGTAGTCGCGCCCCCCTCCCCCCGGAGACCAAACGCAACTATTAACAGACGTATCATCTGTGATACTTTTGATATTTTGTCCTATAACATATTCCTATGCCGTACAACCTATATGCAACAGTCCCCGAGGACTCCAGCAGCGGAGGGAGCAGCAGAGGGGCGAGCGACGAGGACACCTCGTCCTGGTCCGACATTAACGACGACGACCTCATGACCTCCGACGGCGAAGAGCAAGGAGAAGAAACCGGTGCCGCTGGCGCTGCCGGCAGCGACTACCGAGAAGGCGGGGACAGCGGTAGCCGCGGCCGCGGCAGCGGCGGCAGCCGCGGCCGCGGCGTCGGGGGCTACTTGGCAAGCCTGAAGGCGGGTTGGCCGTCCCCGAAAGAAAGCCCTCCACGGAGGAGTTCCACCGAAGGGGGGGGCGGAGGCGGATGGGGGGGCGGAGCGGGGGGTAAGGGGAGCGTACCCCCCGCTGCGGTGTTTGGAGGGCCGGGGGCTTTGGCCGGCGGGGGGCTGAGATTGAGGAGCAGCGCGGGAGATCATCGGGCGTGGATGGGTAGCAGTGGCAGCGGCGGCGGTGGCGGCAGTGGGAGAGGGAAGTACTCTTCTTCGGTGGAGGCGAGGGGGAAGCGTGTGATTGGCGGGTCGGTTTCGCCCGGTGAGTTGGCGGTTTCTCTATGGCGAGTTTCTCGCTCAGCAAGGGACGGGAGGGGGGGCGTACTCATTTGTTTTTTGCCTTAGTAATTTGACCATTGCCCACGCATGCCTTTCGAGACATAGCGTGTATTTTTGTTTTTTATGTTTCCGACTTGTTCTCCTTCGTTTCTTTATATTTTTCTCTCTTTCAACACATGTATGTCGTGTTTGTCGTCCCCCGTACGATGACATGGCATGACATTGATTGTAGCAGTTTCTCTTGTGTCGTAGTTTTGTGGCCACATAATAACTGGTATTTCTCTAGGATTGAAGAATCGGCACACGGACACTGGGCGTGCTGCGCGTCGACGGGTGGACATAAGAGTTTCATGTGAGGAATACATACTACATGTTGCACTCGGCGTTTCCGCTGTAAACTAAAACCCAGGTCGCTACAAAAGAGCAGAACAATGTTTGGTTTTGAAAAATGATTCTTGAAAAATTCAATTGAAAAATTCAATTAGCCAACAATTGAACTGTCAAATTGAAATTGACCGTTGATGGTGGAAATTCATTTTAGAATATGACGTCGAGAAGTGATGTCGAAACTTGATGTCGAAACTTGATGTTGAAAATGGAACTTTGAAAGCTGATTTTGAAAAATCGATTTGTGAACAATTGATCTCGATTTTGAAAATTGAACAAAGGTGTTTTTTTCACCCGTTTCCCTGCACTGTTCGCTCTGATTCAGCACTGGAACCGGGAGGCGGCAGTGGCGGCGGCGGCGGTGGCGACGCGGCAACGGCGGCGGCTGTCGCGGCGAGGGAGAACACCCTAGACGAGAAAATCTACATGTGGAGCTCGTGCAAGAAGTGCGGGCGACTGACTACGCCGCTTGTGCCGATGTCGGACGACACCTGGAAGTTCTCGCTGGGGAAGTTTCTCGAGGTGAGGAGGAGAAGGCGAACGAGCGAGCGGGTACCGCCACGACTCCCTCCCCCTCCCCCTCCCCCTTTCCCTCCCCCACCTCTCTTCCCCTTCCGCTTACTTTTTTTTAATGCTGACTCCCTCCATGTCTCTATTAGGAGTAGGAACGGTGCTCCGTCTCGAAAGGGATGCGGGGGAGGGGGGGGGGGGGGGGGGGGGGGGGGGGGTACCGTGTAACACACGGGTGATGAGATAACACACGCTCTCGGACGAATTTCGAAGCTGTTTTTGTCTAAGCAATGGGGGGATTGCAACTGCCGAGCGATGCATCTTATGGCGTTTTCCAAAAGGCATTTGTTTTCGCTTGTGTGTGCCGGCCAACCTACTGACGCATGCTATGTGCGGTAGCTTGTTGCTTGATGCATCGCTCTTTCTTTTTTGTTTCGTTTTTTGTTTCGTTTTTTGTTTTTGCGCGTTTTCGCTGAGTAGCTTGCTTAGTTTTTGCGTTTTATGTAAATGATGTTCCAAAACAACCGAATACGCTGTGAATGAGTAGTATAACCTCAGCCTCGTCCGACCGATTGCCCGTTTTTTATTGTACAAGTGGCCCGTTTCAGTTGCGCCGCAAACGCTTGTCAAGTGGCCTTTTGGTGAGTATTGTGTATGTACTTGCACAGCATAGCAATCATATGAGCTGTTGAGGCGTTGTTATCCTGCCATAATGTCAGTGTTTTGTGCCGGTATGCTGCTGTGCGTTGGGGCGCTTGCCGCAGACCGCCCGATGCGCGAGAGAAAGGTGTCTAAAATCAATAACATTGTTCACCGTTGTTGTCGTTACCGTTACCGTTACCGTTGACCGTCCTGCCCCTGGCCTGGCCTGGTGTGCCTGCCGCGACAGTTACATCCGCCAATCGCTGCCCCTGGAGCCGCTGTTCCACACGAAGGCTCTGGACGCCCTCCTGCGAGGGGTGGCCGTCGAAGCCTCGGACCTGTTCCGGCATTTCGACGACGGCCTGGCAAAAATCCTCAGCATCGCGGAGGAGCCCCATGTGCAAGACGTGAGTGAGGAGGAAACCCACGAGCAAACGCCTCCTTACCTATATAGCTGGACTCGTCCAACTGTGGGGGTTGCAGTTAGTTTTTTGCCTTCTGAGAGGCAACATGTTCTGATCGGTTGAGGTCCTCAATTGAGCAACAACCGGTTGTTAAGATGCAAAGTGTATGTTATATTTTTACGAGCACCTTTGTTTTGCTCGTATAGGACTAGTTCCTATACTCTAATCAGCATAATCAGTATAATCAAATGTTGGTCGGGTTGCGCGAATAAATTTCTTCGAAAGCATGAAAAATAATATGCCGCCACCCCTAATTACTTCGAAGCATATGAGGTGGCATTGCTCTTCAGATGCCGACATATTTATGCATGAACTTGTTCAATATTTTTTTAGCCCATGAGTATTTTTTTCCGAGCCGTACCTCAGTAAAGGTTGCACGTCTGAACCTGAACACCTCTCTCGCTGGCGGAGACTTGTGCTACGGCAGTAGAGGGGTATCATATATAGCACCTGGATTTTGTGAGAACTTTCTGAGGCTCCGACTTCGAGAAATGTTGAGACCTATTGCTGTAAGACCCCCCGACACACAATCGCTCGGGCTATGTGTATATATACTCGTAGGCGTCTATCAAATAGCCTTGAAAATAACACATCGGGGGCATCGAACGATAAGGCATGTTGCATTATAAGGCATAGGCGTGCCTTATTGAGTTAGCTAGCTCTTCAGATTGGGAAAAGCTAGGTCTCAGTGACAAATGTTTTTGGGCGCGAAAGAGCAACCAACTACCGTAACATGCCTCCGAAACTCCTCGACTGGGAGGACCTGCAAGATTCACTACGTTTTTTTTTTGTGGTTTCCCATTTATTGGTCTTAGTTCTTTATTTCCTCTCTCTTCCTCCAATTAATAATAGTCGTAACTCAAACCCGGGATCAACACAGCAGGCTCTCCTCCCCCGGCTCCCCACGATATACGGTTCGTGAGTTGCCATTGGTATGGCCGGTATCCCTTACATGCCTTATATCCCTTATACCCCTTAAAAGGCGTCCCAAAGGGGTTTCAACCCAACCCGGCAGCTCGTCGCGTGGGCGATGCCGCTGCCGTCAAATCAAAGGCATCACACCGCCGAACGCGTGGTGGGCGATTGACGCTACGTGCGGTATACACCGCTTTGTCCTTAAGCATGAGTACAATCTGTATATTTATACCTGGTATATATACATACAAGGTTCCGTTTCGGGATTGCGGTTGACGTGAAATCCCGGGGGGGGGTCGCAGGCTGAAAAAGGGGAACACAGCAGGCGTTCTTACGTAGCCACCGGGCCAGAATGAACTTCAATTAATTCACGAATAAAAACTCTTGGAAAGCTACGAAAGGAAAAGTAAGTACGAAGCCGTCGCCGGGCAAGTCACACCGACCAGCAGCCCAAACGAGTTTACAGTTAGTTATAGTTAATCCAAAGCGTTCCTGATGTTCAGGGACGGTGTGGTATAATATCTGTCTCCAGCTGGCATGCACCCCACTGCTTGCTTTATTTTTGTTTTTGAGTTTTGGTTTTCGCTGCTCTGGTCTAAATGTGTGTGTCGCCCGTCAGTCTTGCCAGCGTAGTCTAATGAATAGTCAGCGTTTCTTTATCTCATCACAAAAAACACCGTCCTATCTGTTGCTGTGCTACGTATGTCTATGTTTTTCTTTTCTTGTTACCCTGGTCGATTTGGTCGCCCGTTTAGTCTTATATACGATCGCCCGGTCAGCCTAGGCAGCAACGCTATTCCGGCCCGTGTATACGACAAAGCATCCTCTTCCCCTCCTCCTCGTTACCGTAGCCCGATTCGGTTGCGCCGCACGTTTGTAAGGTGGTTCTCTTACCGCAGCCCTCGCTCCCCTCTTCCCCCCCCCCCCCCCCCCCCCCCCCCCCCCCCCCCCCCCCCTCCCCCCGCCTCTGCATGGTATACGCGGCGTTGGTTCTTCTAGCTGGAAGGGCTGTCAAACGTGGTGCAGGAGGCCTCGGAGGTGCGAATGGAACTCGCGGCCATGGGACTAGAGCTGCTGGAGAAGATGGCCAGAAGCCCCCACGTTGTGTCACACCTGCCCACGGTGAGAGTCAAAGATGAACAAGATAAGTCAGTGTGTAACAGTAAGACTATGGTGGTTTCAATTGTGAACCGAGGAATTTTCTGGGAATTTTCCATGTATCCTTGAAACGGCCACCGATGGATGAGCTAACTCTGGAGACAGGAACAAGAACAGGAGGGAGCACCAGTAAGGGAGCCCCCGCGCTGTTTCCCGCCTGCCCACGGTAAGGGCCTACACATGAAATCGGTTGACGGCTCTCTTACCCCTTCTGGCGAACAGCCATAGTTACGGAACTCCCAACACTATAACTAGTGTAATAAGTAGAGGTGTGAGCTGGCGGGATTTCACGCGTGACAACTAATCGGTACGAGGTGCCGTTGACCAACCACAACTGACTTTAGTCGGAAAGTCGGCTCGCGAAGCCAGCTGATGGCTAGCCGACTTACCGACTTGAAAGTCAGGCGAGCGAAGCGAGCCAAATAAGCCATCACCGGCTGAAGGGGCCTCCGCCCCACCCCGCCCGGCCCCGCCCCGACCCCGAAAACTAAAAATGTATGCTAAAAAAATCTAATTTTACTGTATGCGCAACAGTTGCTGTCGTAGTTGCTGCTGCTACTATTAAAACTACTGTAGTTTCCTTGAAAGTTTCTGCTACTTCTTCTGTAGTTGCTGTAGTTTGTGCTACAACGCTGATTTTGTGGCGTGGCGAGACAAACCAGCTCTGCCACGAATACGACTTTTTTCAAGCAGTCGCCTAGAGGCCACTCCCCCCCCCCCGCCCTATATGGTCATACGACTACGGCCATGCATAACATGAGTACACCCCCTCCGGACCGCTCGCGCCCCCTGCACGGTCTTTGCACCCCCGTGCTGCTGCAAAAAGGCGAGCGCAGTGGCTCAAATGTTTCAGCTAGCATTGCAGGAACTGCTAGCACCTCCGCAGAGGCCAGTGATGGCCGATGCTCCCGAGGAGGGGGGAGAAGAAACGATCGCCGGCCAGCAGGGCCAAGAAAAGGAAGAACGACCCGCAACAGCTGCAGCACCCGCCGCGGCAGCAGCACTCGCCGCGCCAGCGCCCGTTGCGGCAGCAGCAACAGCAGCCGCGGTGGCGCCTGCGGCACCAAATGCTGGGAGTGCTAGCGTCCCCGTCGCAAGCGACAGCGGTGGCGGTGGCGGCAGCGCTGGTGGCAGCGATGGTAAGGGCGGTGACGAAAACATTTCTCTTGGTTCCTCTCCCGTCGCTGCTGCGGCTGCCGGCAGCGGTAGCGCCACCGAGCCGTCTGCTGGAGACGCTACGGGAGCTTCCGGGTTGGCCTCAGCGCAAGCTGTTTTCGATGATGGCTCGGGCAGCGGTGGCGGCGGTGGAGCCGGCGAGGGGTTGTCGGCGTTGGAATCCGACAAAACGAGAGAAGTTTCTGCGGCTTCTCTCTCCACGCCCATAAAGGGAGGGGGCGTTGTTGTAGCGCCGGTCGCAGCGGCCTCAACGCCAGCAGGAGTTGACGCGGAGGAAGTCGATACCAAGAGCGTGACCTCCGCAGCGACACCGAACAAGCAGGGCGAGACCAAGTCAGCGGAAGGCGTATCAGGCAAGAACGAGGTTGTTGGGGCCGCGGCAGCGATCGGGTCAAAGCCGACCGAGTCCATGGCGACGCCGAGTGCTGCTGGCGGCGACGGTCTTGGAGCTGCAGCCGCAGCGTCCGAGCAGGCAACGGCCACCACGGTGGCCGTCGGTGGTGCTGGGGCGGTTATCGTACCGACGCTGGATGCTGCCTCGCCTGCGCCCCCTGCTGGTCCCACCGCCGAGGGTACCAGTGTTAGCGGAAGCGCCGGCGTGCCTGCCGTCGGAGAGGCGAGTATAGTCGAAGATGCCGCCGCCGCCGCCGCCGCCGCCGCTGCTACAACAGCGGACGGGAATAATCCTGAGTCGTCGCAACAAACGGTCTCATCCACGACCGAGCCGAGAAGCGCTTCTCTTTCTTCTGCTGCTGCTTCGGCTGCAGCTGGTGGTGGTGGTGCTGCTGCTGCCGCTACTGCTGCTGGCACTACCGCTTCTGGAGCTGCTGCTGCTGCTGCTGCTGCTGCTGCTGCTGCTGCTGCTGCTGCTGCTGCTGCTGCTGCTGTCGCCGGCTCCACTGCTGGGAGCTCTGCCGCAGACAAAGCGAACCGTGGAGGTGGTGGTCCTGACCACGAGGGGGCGCCGACTACAGGCGACCCTCAAGCTACCGGTGGTGCGGACGCAAAGACAAAAACGGTCCCGGAGGAGCGAGGGGCGAAGAAGAAGGGCCGGGAGGAGGACCAGGGGAGCGAAAGCGGCGCCGCGGTGGCCACGGCGGCGGCTGCTGCCGTCGTAGCGGCTGCTGCTGCGTCCTCTGCGGCGGCAACGGCGGCGGCGGCAGCGGCGGCGGCGGCCACTGCGGCGGCGACTTCCGCGCCGTTGTGGGGGGTGAAGGGCGGGAGGATGACGGGCGCCGGCGACATGCTGATGTACCTGATGCAGTTCCGCCGCGGGGTGTACTGGAAGGCGACTCACTGGAATGATCGGTGAGCGGCCAGTTCGTCGGTCGGATGTGCTCGTTGCGTTGCGTTGCGGTGCGGTGCGGTGCGTTGCGATGCGATGAGGTCGCTCTGTGAGTTGTTTCCGGGGTTGCATGGTGGATTGTAGGGAAATCAGGAAGGAAGGAAGGTACGCTCGTCAATCGCCGCAATGGTCGATGGCTATCGTTGCGTTGCGTTGCTTTGTGGTCTGTGAGTTGTTTCCGGGACTGAATGGCGGAATGTAGGGAAGGAAGGAAGGAAATAAGGAAAAGCACTCTTGCCCATCGCCGCAACGATCGATGGATAATTATTTATTATTGATGCAAGCAGAGGAAACAAGTATTCGCTTTTTTTTCGCGACGGAGAGCTTACGTCCCGAAGTGGTGGATGACAAAGCTTGCTCTTGAGTTGCTGGCTCGTTCTCTCGATTGTCCTTGGCTCGTTCTTGGAATGTCCGCGGAAGGCTAGGGCACGCACTCGTCTCGGTGTCTGAGACATCGGGGCTACCTGTAGTTTCCGGCGCATCGCGAGTCAGGGGGCCATTTTTCTGTGTCGCAGAACCTCTACTACCCTGACAGTATGTAAAATCCTCCTCACATACTTTTGATCATTTTGTGGCAGAGCTTTTGGTGCCGTACTATTTATCTTGAGCGCCATCGGCCTTGGTGCGTGTTTCCTCGTCTCGGGGCTGTCCGTCGGTGCGTGTTTCCTCGTCGTTTCGGGGCTGGTCGTTCTGTCCCGCGTGGATTGGTTGATGCTTAGGCTGGTCGCTGCCGGGCAGCTGCTAACGGCCCTCAAGAAGGTGTCCGACCGGAGAATTTCGCGGTCCCGCTCAGGACGAGGCGGCGGGATGGACCGCCACACGGAAGAGCACATCCAGAAGGCCATACAGCGCCTGCAGCAGGTGAGAGTTGGATCAGGCAGACTGCGCCACGCTGAGAGCTTCACCAATATAATGATAGGCAGCAATAGAGGGAGTTGAACCGATCAGACCACGTCATGCTGAGAGGCCCACCAATACGTGCCCTTCCCACCTCCCCGCCTCATGTCTCCTGTGGGTACGGCTGTGAGTTGGCTGGCTGTAAGCCGCCGACTATTTATTACTTGGCTGACTATAAGCAGCCGACTATTTGTTAGTTGGCTGACTATAAACCGCCACTAGTTATTATTTAGCTGACTATAAGTCGCAGCTTACTATAAGTTGCCGACTATTTATTAGTTGGCTGACTATAAATCGCCGACTACTTATTATTTACAGTAGCTTACTATAAGTCGCCGACTAGTTATTGGGTGGGTGACTATAAGTCGCCGACTAGTTGTTAGTTGGCTGACTATGAGTCGCCGATTAGTTACTAGTTGGCTGACTACATGTCGCTGACTAATTACTAGTTGGCTAACTATAAGCTGCCGACTAGTTGTTAGTTGGCTGGCTATAGGCCGCCGACTAGTTGTTAGTTGGCTGACTATGTCGCCGGCTAGTTACTAGTTGACTGACTATAAGTTTCTGGCTAGTTATTAATTGGCTGACTATAAGTCGCCAACTAGTTATTAGTTGGCTAACTATCAGTTGCCTATTAGTTTTTTAGTGGGCTGACTATAAGTCGCCAATTAGTAATGAGTTGGCTGACTATCAGTCTCCGACTACTTGTAGTCATTAGTTGGCTATTAATATGTATTACAGTTATGAATAGCTGCGTGGGATGAATTGCTGATTTTGTATCTGGCGAGCGCGTTCGTGTCTCGACATGTGTGTTTTCAATAATAAGAAACTAAAGTCAGTTACCGCTATTAATAAGAGCGTTAAGTGCGATCGTTTTTCAGCTCTCGATTTTTTCCAGAACGGACAGGTTGCCAATACCGAATAGGCGTGTTTTCGGAAAAATCTGGTGGAGAGCCCCCCGAAAAACACCGTGTTCGACGTTAGCACCCTTAACACCGTCGTCGAGAAAACGAGCCCTGAATCAAAATGGTGCTTGTATTTCAGGACAGAGTGGTAGGTTATACTGGTAGTATTCAATAATGTAACACAAGAAAAGTAACTGCTCGTGAAGTCCAGTCAACCCACAGCCCTACCCGTGAGCCTTTCAAGAGACAGCAGCTGCGGGCAGCGCAGGTGTCGGCAATAGTCCTCGCTGTCGGTAAAGCTCTCGCAGCTCCGTGAACTGTGACGATATATACAGCTCTATCGCAGCTCCGTGAGATGTGACGATACCGCTCTCGCAGCTCCGTGAGCTGTGGCGATACAGCTCTCACAGCTCCCGTGAGCTGTGAGGCGGTCCGGCCGGGTTTGTCGTTTAGTCGTGCGTGATACAAAGTGGCATGGACTGTTGTTTACGTTGGCTTGTCTTATGTGTGAGCGTGGTGTGTCGTGGCGTGGCGCGTGGCCTTTACGCAGGTGAAGGAGGGCGCGAGGGGCACGGAGGGGGACTACTTGGATGATCTCGACGACCGTGCGGAGGTGGAGCAGGTGAGAAAGTTGTTGATTGGTTGATTTGTTGGTTGGCTGGTTCGTTGATTGGCTGGCTGGTTTGTTCGTTGGTTGATTGGTTGATTGGTTCGTTGGTTGGTTGGCTGATTGGTTCGTTGGTTGGTTGGCTGATTGGTTCGTTAGTTGACTGGCTGATCGGTACGTTGGTTGATTGGTACGTTGGTTAATTGGTACGTTGGTTCGTTGATTGGCTGGCTGATTGTTTCGTTGATTGGTTAAATCGTTGATTGGTTCGTTGGCTGGCGGGCTGATCGGTACGTTGGTTGATTGGTACGTTGGTTAATTGATACGTTGGTTCGTTCGTTGATGGACTGATTGGTTCGTTGGTTGGTTAAATCGTTGATTGGTTAGTTGGTTGGCGGGCTGGCGGGTTGATTGATTTCTTGCCTAATTGTTTTACTTTTTATATTCTAGCGCTGTTAGTCTAGACTATTAACTCCAGCGACACATGAAAGATTTCCCGTGCGACCAACCTTCCCCGCCGTATAAAGGGTTTTGCTGTTGTTGTTTTTGCCGTTGTTGTTTTGGTTGTTGTAGGCGATGTTCATTTTTTTGGCGTCGTTATTGTCGTCATCGTCTTAACGCTTTTTCGATCGTGCATGTTTTTGGCGTGTTTTGGTTCTCTTTCTCAGTCTCAATTGCAAAAACAAATGGTGTCCATTTTTTGCTCGTGATGACGGCGAAGCTTGGAAATGTTGAGATCGATATAGTCCAAAAGCTCGACTCGATGCGTTTCGCCTTTCATCGCAATTATATAATGCGTAGTCTATCACAACGTGTGCCTTTATTCGCCTTTAACCGGTGCCCCCTGCCGCTCGATCACGGTCGCCTTACGTGCACGGACGGGTATGGTTGCTGTCCGCAGACCATGGACAACATGCTGGATCAGGTGGAGCTGGCGTGCGAGGTTTCATTTACATTGGACGGCGTTATAGACAAGGTCGAAGGTGAGACTGACCGCCCCACCGCCCCCATGGCAACGACAACGGGATCCGCATGCTACGCCTCTTGAACATCTACAGCAGCAAATCGTGACCTTGCAAGGGCGTTCCTGGTACCTGGTACCGATTAGGACGCCTCGTGCGAGTTCGAGCATCATCCATGGCTGGTTGCACAGTGGGCTATGAATGCCCCAGACCATACCGCAAAGCACCGCAACACCAAACCATATACACCACAACGCATCACAAACCACCACACCACATACACCGCGCCACGCTTTTGCACCATACACCACACCACACACCAAACCACGCCACTAAGCACCTTACCATACCATATCACCCCGCCTTGTTCCCTCCTTTCCTCTCCCCCCCCACCCCCGCTTCCACTGCCGCCACCGGTGCGCTTGAAAACCCTCCCGCGTTCAGAGCACTACGAAGTCTACCGCGCCGTCGAAGATCTGGTGGAATCAGTGGAGCGGCGCGCTGACGTCGAGGACCTGCTCGACGAGCTCCTGGCAGCGACGGAAGAATGCATCCTGGCAGACGCCGCGGCATCCGCGTCGGCCGCGGCTGCCGCGGAAGACCTAGCCGAGAAGAGTAGACGCCCGGTCAGCGAGCTCCGGATGCTGTTCGCGAAGCCGGGGGGGGGAGGTGTTCCTGCGAGCGCCTCGACCAAGCTGGTCGTTCCAACGGCTGCTGCTGCCGCGGCGGGTACTAGGGGGGGAAGCTCGGCGGTGGCGGCGGGGGCGAAACGATCGGGGCAGACGGGCCGGGCGCTACCGTCGGCAGATGCCACTACTGCCGCTGGTCGTGCAGCCAGGGCGGGCTTGAGAAGGGCGAATGTGGCCGCGGGGGGGGGAGCAGGCGAGGGTGCTGCTGGCAAGGCGGCTGGAGCTAGTGGTGGTGGTGGTGGTGGTGCGACAGGGCGGTTGGCTGTTCCGAAACGGTCGGGCCTGTCGACATCGGCATCGGCGGGTGCGGGGGGGGGCGTCGATGACCGCCTTTCTCCCCGCAGGAGCTCGGACCCTACGGGTAGGTCCAAGGCCGGCCCCGGGAGCAGCAGCGGCGGGTTCAGGGGCGGGGACAGTAGTCACCCGAGCGACGGGCTGTCGGCGGTGACGCGCCGGCGGTTACGAGGCGTGGGCAGCTCGAGCGGTGGCTTGGTCGGCTCTCGGCCGGCGGGCGAGACAGCCGGGACAAAGAAAACCCCGTGGAGCGGGGGCGGGGGCGGGGGAAGCAGCAGCAGCAGCAGGGATATAAGCACGGCGTCTCGCCGCGCGCGATTCGCCCGACAGCGTTCGCGCAGCCTTAGCACATCTCCCACTCCGAGCGGTAGGCGTGGTGGCGGAAGCTCTCCGTCGACTTCCCCCCGCCCCGCCACGTCGATGGGAGCAGGAGCCATGCCGAGATCTCACGGCCGCGCGTCTCGCCCGCCCCCCCTGTTCGACCCTTCCAGGAGCGACGGCGTCGGAGCCTGGGGGGCGGCGGCGCGGGGGCGCACCCCTAGTGGAAGCCCACGCGCCGCGGGCAGCCCGCGCTCGTCGGGTGGATTCAGCAGGAGCCCGAGTCCGCAGCGGGCAGGAGGTATTCCTCGACCGTATGTAAGGGGTGGTGGTAGTGGTGGTGGTGGTGGTGGTGGCGGCACAGCTACCGCGTCTCGACTCGTGTCTCCGCGCACACTTCGCCAGACGATAGACCGCTCCCAGGGGTCTCCCGCGCCCTCGATCGCCTCGTCTGAGTCGTCTGTTATGGGCTGGGACAAACGCGAGGGTAGTAGCAGTAGTGCTCGCGGTGGCGGCGGCGGCGGCAGTGGTGGCGGTGGCGGTAGCAGTAGCGGCGTCGGTGTTGGTGTGGGGGCTACTCTCTCGGAGCCGGCGATCGAAGCGGCTGCGCTGTCGTTCATGCTGAGAGCGCACGAGAAGGGTGTTGGCGAAGGGGGTGCCAAGAGTGGTCCCATCGTGGAGGGCATGGCGGGAGAAGATGGGGGTGGGGGTGGCCACCGCCACCACTGCCGCCGCCGCCGCCACCGCGAGCACTACTGCTACTACCCTCGCGTTTGTCCCAGCCCATAACAGACGACTCAGACGAGGCGATCGAGGGCGCGGGAGACCCCTGGGAGCGGTCTATCGTCTGGCGAAGTGTGCGCGGAGACACGAGTCGAGACGCGGTAGCTGTGCCGCCACCACCACCACCACCACCACTACCACCACCCCTTACATACGGTCGAGGAATACCTCCTGCCCGCTGCGGACTCGGGCTCCTGCTGAATCCACCCGACGAGCGCGGGCTGCCCGCGGCGCGTGGGCTTCCACTAGGGGTGCGCCCCCGCGCCGCCGCCCCCCAGGCTCCGACGCCGTCGCTCCTGGAAGGGTCGAACAGGGGGGGCGGGCGAGACGCGCGGCCGTGAGATCTCGGCATGGCTCCTGCTCCCATCGACGTGGCGGGGCGGGGGGAAGTCGACGGAGAGCTTCCGCCACCACGCCTACCGCTCGGAGTGGGAGATGTGCTAAGGCTGCGCGAACGCTGTCGGGCGAATCGCGCGCGGCGAGACGCCGTGCTTATATCCCTGCTGCTGCTGCTGCTTCCCCCGCCCCCGCCCCCGCTCCACGGGGTTTTCTTTGTCCCGGCTGTCTCGCCCGCCGGCCGAGAGCCGACCAAGCCACCGCTCGAGCTGCCCACGCCTCGTAACCGCCGGCGCGTCACCGCCGACAGCCCGTCGCTCGGGTGACTACTGTCCCCGCCCCTGAACCCGCCGCTGCTGCTCCCGGGGCCGGCCTTGGACCTACCCGTAGGGTCCGAGCTCCTGCGGGGAGAAAGGCGGTCATCGACGCCCCCCCCCGCACCCGCCGATGCCGATGTCGACAGGCCCGACCGTTTCGGAACAGCCAACCGCCCTGTCGCACCACCACCACCACCACCACTAGCTCCAGCCGCCTTGCCAGCAGCACCCTCGCCTGCTCCCCCCCCCGCGGCCACATTCGCCCTTCTCAAGCCCGCCCTGGCTGCACGACCAGCGGCAGTAGTGGCATCTGCCGACGGTAGCGCCCGGCCCGTCTGCCCCGATCGTTTCGCCCCCGCCGCCACCGCCGAGCTTCCCCCCCTAGTACCCGCCGCGGCAGCAGCAGCCGTTGGAACGACCAGCTTGGTCGAGGCGCTCGCAGGAACACCTCCCCCCCCCGGCTTCGCGAACAGCATCCGGAGCTCGCTGACCGGGCGTCTACTCTTCTCGGCTAGGTCTTCCGCGGCAGCCGCGGCCGNCGGTAGCAGTAGCGGCGTCGGTGTTGGTGTGGGGGCTACTCTCTCGGAGCCGGCGATCGAAGCGGCTGCGCTGTCGTTCATGCTGAGAGCGCACGAGAAGGGTGTTGGCGAAGGGGGTGCCAAGAGTGGTCCCATCGTGGAGGGCATGGCGGGAGAAGATGGGGGTGGGGGTGGGGGTCGGGGGGGCACTACTGCTGCGGGGGTTGACGGTGCTAGCCCCAGCCGGCGGTCGTCGCGGGCAGCCAGCTTCGACTCTGTGGGGGATGTTGTTGTGGTGGGCGGAATGGCCCTGGGCCATCACCGCGCGCTTGCGGGGGACGTGCTTGGAAATGACGACTGGTTGCAGTCGCAGCCGGGCACGCCGACGGTGTCTCAGGTATGTTGGTGTTGGTGGTGGTGGTGGTGTTGGTGATGTGTGGTGTTGGTGTTAGTGGTAGTGGTAGTTATTATGCTGTCGGCGGTGGTGTTGGTGGTGGTGGTGTTGGTGGTGGTGCTGCTGTCTAATATTGGTGTAGGTGCTTCTGCGAGAGGGAGGAAGCGAATCCCGAGGATTTAACTTGCAGGGTCGGTCTTTTATATATTGATAGCGGCACTGTTCTTGCGCGCGAGCTGCTGAAAACACTTCAGTCGTTACAGTGGATAGGGGTGTTGGTGGTAGTGTTGGTGGTGTTGCGTTGGTGTTTGTGCGAGAGGGAGGGAGGCGAATCTCGGGGAGCTGATTTCAGTGGTGCTGTTATTGGGAGCGAAAATCTCAAAACACTTGTCAGTTGTTACAGTACGAAGTAGGTGTTGATTGTGGTGTTGGTAGTGGTGTCGGTGGTGGTGGTAGTGGTGGTGATGTCGGTGGCGATGGCGGTGACGATGTTGGTGGTGGTGTTGGTGGTGTTGGCCGTGATATTGCTGTTGCCGTTGGTATTGATATTGGTGTCGGCTACGTACCCTATCTTATGTTCATACCCCTCCCGACCCCCACCGCGCTTCGTTTCTCTTCTGCCTGGTTTCGGACTCGTTTTTTTTTTTGCAGATGCGAGGGCAAGGGGTTTTCGGAGAGGGGAAGGATGCGCTTATCGGCGACTCGGCCGCTGGTGTCAGTGGGGCGGGGAAGGGCGCCCCCGGCAGCAGTGGCGGCGGCGGTGGCGGCAGCAGCGGCTGGGGCAAAACCCCGCCGCCGGGAAACCGCAAGGTGCACATCGACAAACCTTCTCCATCAGTCGGCGCCCTCGGCCGTAAAACCTTGCAGTCCAGCCCTTCTGCAGGCGGTGGTGGTGGTGGTGGAGGCCAGAGCAAGGGGTCCAAGGCGAAAAAGCAGTCGTGAGTTGGATCCCCATGCCCTGAAACACATGTGATGCACAGCGACGAAAACAAACGACAAAAGTCATGAGTGTGAGCGTGCAGCAAACGATGGTGCAGTTCCGCTACGTACGGCGGGGCGGGCCTTGCAAGTCACGACAATAAATATATGTATATATCACCCCCCTATATAGGCTAGGGATGCGTGGTCAATGGTCAAATGACTAAGGCAAGCAACAAATGAGTACGGTTCTTAGCAGGATGCAGCTCACCCTCCATGCGACTCGCCCAATACCTCACGGCGTTTCGCGCTTGGTGCAAGCAATGTCTGCCTGGTTGGTGAAAACCCAACGCGCTCCGTCCCGGCATTGTAGGGATGCGAGGGTCTATGGTCATATGACTACGGCTGTGCACAACATGAGTACACCCCCCCGGTGCCCCGTCTCCAAAGGAATACGTGGTCAATGGTCGAATGGCTAAGGCAAGCAACAAATGAGTATGCCCCCCCCCCCCCTCCGTCTCGAAAGGAATACGTGGTCAATGGTCGAATGACTAAGGCAAGCAACAAATGAGTACGCCCCCTCCCCCTCCTCCTTCACTGCTTTTGTACAAATCTCCAGCCTCAGCTCGCACGAGTACTACGAGACGCTGCAGGCGTTTTACCGCCACAGGGGGGCGACAGGGATGCCCACGACCGGCAACACGGGCGGTGGCGGCAGCGGCGGCGGCGGCGGCGGGGGTAGCGCCTCCGGCGAAATTACCGAAGACCGAATGCCACTCATGTCCACGGTCTCGTCGATGACAACTCTGCCACCCAACTCGCCAGGGGGGGCACCCACGGCATCACCTCCGCAGCAGCAGCAGCAGCAGCAGCAGCAGGCGGTAATACCAGGGGCTGGAACGGCAACCACCCCTGCGGGTGTTGTTGCTGTAAGCGGGGGGTCGACCGCAGCAGGGGGTGCTGCTGCGGCAGTGGCGGCGACGGCGGCGGCTGGTGCTACAGGTGCCGGTGGTGCTGCTGTGGTGGAAGCGGCGGGCGCGGCTGCTGCGGGGGCGGAAGCAGCGGCAGCGGCGACGACAAGCGCCGGTCGCATCGCGGGTAAGGCTCCGGCACCGCTGCTGGGTAGCCCGCTGATGGGAGGCATCCGCTACGGTACCCCGTTACCCGCCGCCATCGCAGAAGGCTCGGAGGACCCGGTCAGTAGGGTGCCGACTCCATTCGGTGGGGGTGATGGTGGTGGCGGTGACGGGGGTGGGTTAAGCGCAAGCGCGAGCGGGCGCAGCCTCATCCCCGTCACCAGCAGCAACGCCGCCATCAGCGGTGGGCTAAGCGCCGCCGGAAGCAAGCTGGAGGAAACTTGGTGGGTGATGAACGAGGACATGCCGACCTCTTCCCCCCCTTCTTCTGGGGCCGCCCAGTTGGCCTCTTCGGTGTCTGTGGCGGTGGCTCGGAGGAGCAGCGCCTTGGGAGGCGGCGGCGGCGGGGGCGGGAGCGATGGCGGCGCCTCCTCCTCCGGCGCTAGCGTTCAAGCGAAAATGATGC
This sequence comes from Saccharina japonica, assembly GCA_008828725.1. Taxonomy (NCBI): domain Eukaryota; class Phaeophyceae; order Laminariales; family Laminariaceae; genus Saccharina; species Saccharina japonica. The sequence goes on along the minus strand of MEHQ01000463.1, from coordinate 1,223,277 downwards.
TGTCCAAGCCGCAGCGCAAGATGCTGCCCGAGGGGAAGGATGGGGAGGCTAAGTTTCGGGCTTCCGACCCTGTTGCCGCGAGAGCAGCGGCCGGCCTCGGGGATGTGGGGTATGGCGGCGAGGGAGAGCGTGGGGCGGGTGGGGGGGCGGGGGGCGGGGCCTCCCCGTCGCAGGGCCTTCGGGGGAAGAGGCTAGAGAGGCGGCGTCTGTACGACAGCCCGGAGGTCTCGAAGCTCGAAGCGCAGATGCGGTCGCCTGCCAAGGTGTGAGAAGCCCCTCGTTGCTTATAACGCTATCTCAAACGAATATTTTCCTTTTTTTTGTTTGTGTCACCGAACGCAGCAGACGCGCGCCTCAACCTCTTGCGATAAAATGGCGGGAAGGTTTAGAACGCTTCCCTAACCCCCGTGTTGGCAAAGCTTAACCCGTGCGGGGCTTTTGAGAGGGGAACCGTGTTGGAAATTGATTACGCTGGCGGTGTCGACCACGCGAAGCAGTCTGGGCTGTTGGGGTAGGGGATAGGGGATGCGTCCGATTCGTAACGCTTTGAGATGTTTGGTACTATACGCGAGCAGCATGAGGTTACAGTAGTAGTATATTTTAACCCCCCCCCGAAATGAGGGAAATCGGTGTATAAGGGACCTCAAATTTCTGCCCACCATAATTTTTGCCCACTACTGACTGTAAGGAACCGGTATCATATAAGGGAGCTCCAATCTCGAACGCACTACGTACCTCAAAAGGGGCTATATCTGCTGTATTTGTACCGCCGCGCGCGCTCTTCCTAGATGGGTGATAAATAAAACAGGGCAGCAAGTTATTTGTATTGTTCAACGATCGCTTACTCGTACATAGACCAGCGTCCTCGCAAAATGTGTGTGTGTGTTTTTGTTTTAATTTTTGGTATTTTTCTCGACGTGCCGCCGCCGCTGGCGTTGTTGTACGCTGCCGCCAATGATGCTACCGCAGACCCATGTGAAGCATCGATTTTCGGACACGGACGCGAAGGGGGTGGCAACGTGCAAGTTCCTGTGCCACACCTTTTGGGCAACGCAGTTCAGGGTAAGTCGACGGGGCTGGCCGCGTGATTTTGTGATTTTGTGATTTCGTGATTTTTGTGCGACCAGTCGGTGGTTGGTGTTTTTGGTTATTTGCTAGTTTTTTTCTTTGCGAAAAACAGCGAGTTTGTTTTTGGTTACTTGCTAGTTTTTTTCCTTTGCGAAAAACAGCGAGTTTGCTACCGGAAGTTACACGGGGGGTCTAAAATATAAGGGCATGCCTTGCTTTTGCTTTTGAACCCTCGCGGTCGGGGCCGAAAATCTCCGGTTTCGATATGTCGATGTTCGATACTTGCTGTATCGTACCGAACGCGTTTAGTCATCACCCCCACGCACCCCGCGCATTTGTTCTGCTGACACGACGCATCGACCATCGCCCACCGTATCGATTCCAGTTTTTCTTTTGTCGGTATCATAGCATCGAACTCGATTCGCCCACGCCCCGTCGTCCGGCCGCTCGCTGTCGTTCCTCGCGTACTGTTTTCCTTCCCGCCGCTGAACCAAAACCATCTCGCAGGCTGTGAGGCGTTGCTATTTCGCGGAACAGAGGGGGGCTGGGGGGCCAGCATCCCCTGACCTCGAAGACGAGGACACCTACGATGAGATGGAGCAGGGGTACGTTGCTTACCGTTTTGGACTGCCACGTTATATTTGCCGTGTTTGGCTTGTTTTGGGGGGGGGGGGGATGCTCGTTTGGTCCTCGCGCTATCGTGACCACCCTCGTGCGGGCTTGGCACGATAGCGCCCCGTGGTACGAGCTTGTTCTGGCTGTATACTGCCGCTGCTGTGTTTGTGAATTATTTATGTGTACATTGATGGTGGCCCACTTTCTCACCCTTAACTATTTTCCGTCCTGGTCTGCCCGTGCTGCGTTGTCGTTGCCGATGTTACTTTTGTGTGTTTGATGTACCCGTCTGCTCTCGTCGCTTACTCGCCTGCGACTCATCGACTACTCGTCCAATAATCTTGCACTTCTCTACTCGTCTCCTACTCGTCTACTCGTTTGCTACTGATCTACTCATCGTGTACTTGTCTTCTGCTATGTTTCTGCTGGTCTACTCGTCTACTCATCTACTCGTATACCCATCGTCTACCCGTCTACTCATCTACTCGTTTCCCCAATCGTTTGCTACACTATTCTACTATTCATCCATTACTGATCTGCTCGCCCACTACTCGTCTGCTCGTCCACTACTCATCTACTTTTCCACTACTCATCTGCTCGTCCACTACTCATCTACTAATGTACGAATACACTCGTCTACGATCTACTCACCTACCCACGTACTCGTGCTGCATCGCCGATGGGCTGACGACTCGGCAGTTACATCCGGAGCCTGTGCATGACGACGAAGTGGGACGCGAAGGGAGGAAAGAGCGGGGCCACCTTCAGCAAGACGGCGGACGAGCGCTTCGTGGTGAAGTTCATCACCAAGACCGAGCTACAGATGTTCCTGGACTGCGCCCTGCAGTGAGTCTTGTGTTTGTGGGTGGACGGGTGGGTGGGTGGGTAGGTTTGTGCATGTGTGTGCGTGCGTGTGCGTGGGTGTGCGTGGGTGTGCGTGGGTGGGCGTGGGTTGGTGGTGGACCCAAAAAAACAAGTATCCCTCTGTTTTCACACCATATTTGGGGTGGGTGGTGGACCCAAAAAAACAAGTATCCCTATGTTTTCACACCATATTTGGGGTGGGTAGTGGACCCAAAAAAACAAGTATCCCTATATATGTTTTTTTTTTTTTTCACACCGTATTTGATTTATGAATTACTATAGATGTGTAAATTTCCCCCGTAGTATGTATGTACGAAATGCCGCGGTTTTTCTCCTGGTCTGACCGCCCCCTGCACTAAAACTAGTACGTTAAATGGGAAAGAGTTTTGGTTCGTTTATTTGTTGTTGGTCGTTCAACGCTGATGCTGCTGGTGTCGGTGTTTGTGATTGTGCTCATACTTTGCTGCTGCTACACACGCGCCATAATTAAAGCTACGTACCCCCCCCTCGCCCCCCCTCCGTCCCGGCATTGTAGGGGTGCGAGGGTCTATGATCATACGACTACAGCCATGCATGGCATGAGTCCAGCCCCCCCCCCCCCTTCAATTCCCGTCCCCCAACCCCCAACCCCAATCCCCCTACGTACTGC
>MEHQ01000463.1:1177261-1220042 GCA_008828725.1 Saccharina japonica | reverse complement strand
GCGTCCCCCCCCCCCCCCCCCCTTCAATTCCCGTCCCCCAACCCCCAACCCCAATCCCCCTACGTACTGCTACTGCTGCTGCTGCTTCTGGTACTTGTCATCCTCACACCCCTACTGTTCCTGCTGCTGCTGCTGCTGCTGCCGTGGTATGTGGTCTGTGGTCTGCCATTCACCGCCTGTGGTGATGCGTGACTTCTGCCGTTGACTATGGTTGATGGTCTCGGTGTTAACGTTGGTGAAAACGTCATGGAACAAAAAACGGTGGGCCTCTCTCAACGCACGACCTAACTATTCGTTCGCGACGAATCTGTCGCGATGGATTCGGCAGGTACTTTGAGTTCATGTCCAAGGCCTTCTTCCACAAGCTCCCCACGGTGCTCTGCAAGATCGTCGGCGTGTACCAGATCGGCTACCACAACAAGGTCACAGGGAAGCGCCAGATGGACCAGGCAAGATAATTAATAAAAAATATATACTGCAAATCATATTACTGAACAATGTTTTCACGTGCTGCGAGGTGCATGATTTCAAGTGGGTTGAGAAGGAGAGAAGAGAAAATACCTGAGTACGTATACAACAGGTCCCAGGTGCTTTTGTCGGGCACGCCCGTCACAGCTGAAGGTGATGTTTTATTATTTTGTCATTTGGATAAAATAACAGAAATGGAACGCGCGTAGTAACCTGACCGATCGCCACGTAGCGGTCGGTGCCGGCAGGTCTTTCCTGTCTGGCTGTTGGACCAAGGGAAAAAAGCAACGGCCGAGAATGTAACATGCTCGGGCATCGTTTGAACTTGGTCCCCCTCCGCTGCTGCTGCAGTTTCGCCCATTCTCCCCCTCCCCCAGCTGTCTCTGGGAATGGCCACACCATAAATCTAATATGTACATTTGAGGCTGTCGTCCATATGCAAGTCTGCCTAACATTCGGTTCTTAGTAGGATGCAGCTCACCCTTCGTGCGACTCGCCCAACACCTCACGTTTCGCTTCGCACTTGGTGCAAACAATGTCTGTCTGGTTGGTGAAAACCCGACGTGCTCCGTCCCGGCATTGTAGATAGGGATGTAAGGGTCTATGGCCATATAAAACTACGGCCATGCATGGCATGCGGCTAATGAGTTGCGCTGGGCGGCCTTAATAGCCCGCAGCAGGGCCATAGGGCACGATGCGCGTGCCTGATACCTGGTTTATTTCTCCATCTAGTGCAAGACACCTCGGGCACATCATCAGTTCCCACTTCATGATCTACGAAGTATAAGCAGTAGACCTTTCAAGGCAGACATATTCCCCGATCTGTATGTTCAAGATATAGGGCAGGTTTCCTGGTTTGGATCTGTACTATATAGCAGATCCTGCACGCCATTTCACAACGACAGCTTAGGATCTAGATCATCTAGATTATCTAGATGGCCCAGATTGCCTAGATCATCTATTAATAGATTCTCTATATCGTGATATATTTGTTTCGCTGTGTGCAAGATTAGTCGCGCGTGTCCCCTGTCCCCTGCCCTCCTCAGCACCCCTTGCTAGTCCAGAACCGGGGAAAATAAGGTTCGATTGTACCGTGCTTTATATTTTATTCCACGGTGCGAACCAGTAAACGAGTGTCAACCAACCCCTTCCCTCTCCTCCTCCTCCTCCTCCTCCCCTTCATGTAAAAAAACGACTAAACAAATACACAAACCCCGATACGTATGATACGTGCGTGCTGTTTGTTACCCCGCAGCTGGTGGTGATGCAGAACATCTTCTACCAGAGGAACATCAGCCTGGTCTTCGATCTCAAGGGGTCCACTCGGAGCCGCTACGTCCGCCCCGAGGGACAGGAAGGGGCGGCGACCATGTCTCGCAGTAGCTCCGTCAACAACTCCAACAATGCCGCCGCCGCCGCCGCCGCCGCCGCCGCCGCCACGGCCGCCTCCATCGCTAACGCTGCCAACGCTGCCGCCGCCGCCGCCGCCATGGGTGGCGACGTGGGGACCGAACCGGGAGGACCCGGGGCAGCGGGGGCAGGGATAGGGGTCTCGGCGGCCGGTGGGGGTGCCGGGGCGTCGACGAGGACGACATCATCATCATCGGCAGCGGCCGCGGGGGGTAGCGGATTGGGAGAGGATGCTCCGGGAGATGGCCAGGATGGTGGTGGGGTTTTGAGAGGAGAGGCGGGGGTGGGCGCCGGGGCCGGGGCCGGGGCGGGGGCGGGGGCGGGGGTTGGGCCGACCGTGCCCAAGCGCGTGCAGGTGATCGGTTAATATTATTGGTTTGTTGGGTGGTTGGTTGATTTGATTGGTTGATTGATGGGTTTGTGGATTGCTTAGTTGATTTGATTGGTTTGTGTGTATTTGCTTATTTGTTGGTGTGTTGATTTAATTTTATTGATGCGATGCGAGGTGACGTGTGGCGTGATGTGGCAGACGCTTGCATGTTGTTTGTTTTGCTTGTGGAGAGCTTGAAAGAAAAGTACGGTTTGGTGACAGAAAGGGGGGGGGAGGGGGCTTACTAGATCCCGTGAGGCGCTTTTGTATTTCGTTGATGTCGTTCCGTTCAAGCCTGCATACAGCGTCAACAGTCTACGTTTTTGGCTTGGTTCGTGATGGCGGTACGCTCGAATTTACACGACGACAACACGCTAGCATACTGGCTGTTCCGTTTGTGCCGACCAAAATCCTATACGTGTTGTTCACGTTCGCTCCTCGCGCTTTGACATCGCCGTGTTCTTGCGTGTCGTACTCCAGGTCTTACTCGACGAGAACTTCATGGAGTACACTGGTGGACAGCCGCTGCCCATGCAGGACTTCGGCAAGGTGACACGGGCGATGCAGTTAGTCGATGGTACATACCCGATAAAGTACAATCCCGATACCATACTCGTACTGTTTCGAAGACCTAGACGAAGGGCGGTACACTACAACCAAGTACAAACTGAACACAAAAAATATTTGTTTGAATATTGTTTTTTTAACTCCCAGTGCGGGGTTGTGTGATGCCGCTTTCTCTTTTCGTCGTGTACCTATGATAGGAATGGAACGCCTTCGGCAGCCTTGAAACTTGAAACCCCATGCCACCGTGTCAATATGGACCCAAAACCTATTACCGCCCCCTCATCAACGTCCCCTATACCCCTTCTCGTGCCAATCCTCAGCTCAGAGCCTCCCTACGTACAAGTTTTCTATGGTGGTATGTTTGTATGTACGGTTTCGTTTTCCAGCACCGGACGGTACTAGCTAGATCATACAGATAATACAGATCAGGGATCTATCTGCCTTGAAAGATCTGGGACATCCAGTGTGAATGTTAGCTAGATCATAAAGATCATACAGGTCAGTGATCTATCTGCCTTGAAAGATCTGGGACATCCAGTGGGAATGTTCGCTAAATCATACAGATCAGGGGATCTATCTGCCTTGAACGATCTGGGACATCCAGTGGGAATCGACGATCTGTCTGCTCGATGCGTGGACATCCTGTAAAACTATACCTGACGCGTGCACTGCGATAGAGGTATACGGTATAAGGTATACCTTTTTTTGGCTGAAACGTTTTCTGCGTGATCGGGTCGTCTTAACCCATTCAGAACTGAAAAATCTTATCCCACACTAATTCCAAGTAGTTTGTCCCCAAAAACGGGGGACCAGTTCTTAAGGGGTTAATAGCCCAAAATCGTCGAAATTCAATTATTATGACGCAACATTTTTTCATTTTATACTTGACCCTTTTAGAACGGCAAAACTTATCCAACACTAATTCCAAGTAGTTTTTCCCCAAAATCGTGGGACCGGTTCTTAAGGGGTTAAAACCCAAAATCGTCGAAATTCAATGATTATGACGCAATATTTTTTTCATTTTATACTTTAAACCATGCATGGGATTTTTCATCGGGTATATATATATGATATGTAGCACTTTTAAGTTTCCTCCAAAATCAGTTTGTTTGGGGTGATTTTTCGAGCTTCTCAGGTGAACCACCCACCGAAAGACGAAGAATAGTGCACCTCTACCGTAGCCTGCGTCCCCTAGTGCCCTAGTGGGTGTCTCCAACGCTCCCCCTCTTGTTTGTTCTTTTTCTCCGTGATTTTTTTTCTGCGAATGAATATGGTGGATGCTGATGCAGGCGCTGTTTCAGACTGCCATCTTGAACGACACCTTGTTCCTCAACATCATCAACATCGTCGACTACAGCATCGTCGTGGGCCTAGACGAGGAGCGGCGTGAGCTGGTGAGCGTGGTTTTTTGTTTGGGGCAGGGGCTGCGGTATTCTGGGATCATTCCTTGCACCGGTTCTGATAATACGGCAGTATAATTGGAATCCGTTCTTCCCTTTGAGTAGTTTGGGATGACCCAGTGGCCTCACCTCCCGCGGCTGGTGAGTCCACCCTCCCATACTTATTTGGCCTTCTTTGCCTAGAGCGTATGGAGGCCTTTTCCATCCCATACTACTCGCAGACGGATCGGTGGTGCTAGGGGGGTGGACGGTGGTGGTGGTGGTGGTGATGTTATTGGTGTTGGTGTTTTTGCTGTTGTTCTTTTGTTGTTCCTTTGATGTTGTTGATGCTGTTGTTTCGTTGTCGCTTTTGTGCTTTGTTGTTTGTTTCGTTGTTGCTGTTGTTGTTGGCTTTACTGTTGTGTTGTTGCTTTTTGTCGCTCGTTGCGTTTTATTGGTGCTGTTGTTGATGTTGTGATTGTTTTGTGGATGCTGGTGTTGTTGATGTTGTCGTTGTTTTTGTGGATGTGGACGTTGGTGTTTTATTTCGGTGTTTCTGATGCTGCCTGTTTTTCTTGGGGAGTTTGGTTTTAAGCTGTGCTTTTTTCTGGACCTGATCCAAGTTTTCGGTTTTGCATGCCGCTTTTGCTGTTCGTTTTTGTTGGAGACGGCGCCTAGATGTGGACTGTTCTATTCGATAAATTTGTGTTGCATTTTCGTGCATGAACGTTGCGTATTCGGGCTTGAATCGCAGAGTATCCAATGCATTTGTGTTGTATTTTCGTGCATGAATGTTTGTTACGTATTCTTGCATGAATCGCAGAGTATCCAATGCTTTGGTGTTGCATTTTCGTGCATGAATGTTTTGTTACGTATTCGTGCATGAATCGCAGAGTATCCAATGCATGTGTTGTTGTAGTTTCTCGCATGAATCAAGCGTATGTATACTAAACGATGTTTTTTTTTGTTATATTATCTTGCATTGATCAGGTGGTGGGCATCATCGACTACATGAGGCAGTACGACATCATCAAGCGTATGGAGAGGATGGGTAAGAGCGTCAGCATGATCGCGGGACAGGCGCAGCCTACGATCGTTGAGCCTTCGCTCTACAAGGCCCGCTTCAAGCAGGTGACAAAGACAAAAAAAAAAAGGATAAAACTAGAGCAATGTACCTGGCATTCGTAGGTGAAACGAAAACGGATACGTAAGAATGCGGAAATGAAAACGAAAACGAACACGATACAAGACAAAAAACAAGATATAGCTGAAACGGAACTAAAAACGGAAACGAAGGCCAAAACAAAAACGATAACGGGAACGAAAACGAAAACGAAAACGAAAGCTACGAATGGCAAGAAGAAATATGAAGAAAAAAAATGAAACGAAAATGAACGCAATACGTAATGGAAATGAAATTGCGAAAAAAAAAAAATGGAACCTACAACGAAAAATGTTAAGAAAAAAAAGGCGATGCCGGCAACGATAACCAAAACGAAAAGGAGGCAACGAGCACAGGCGGCGGATTCGTTACAAACGCGAACGCGAAAAGCCGAGAGTTAGTTGTTGACGTCGCCTTATAGGCTCAGGTTTGGGCCCGCCCACAATGAACACCTAACCTGAGCAAGCCTTTGAGCTTTATTAGGACACCAACCTTGAGCATTAATATAGTATACGAGTACGCTCCCATGGTGGATTCGGTTTTCTCGACGCCCCCCCACCCCCCCCGTGATCCCATTTCCCACCTCCCACCTCCTCTTCCTCCTCCTTGGTTTTGCTGCTGTTGCATCGATCGTTCCTCAGGCAATGGACCGATACTTCATGGCCGTGCCGGACAAGTGGACTAGCTTCGCCACGAGAGCTCAACACGAAGAAGGGAGATGACTTTCGGAATACATACGTACACGACTATGTTTCGTTCTTCCGATCTTTCTATTTTCGATCTTTCGATCTTTCGATCTTTCGATTTTTCGAGTTTTCGGGTTTTCAACAATTCGATCTTTCGACATTTCAACATTTCGTTAGTTTCTGTTTTTCGATGTTGATGCTGATATTTTTATGTATTGATGTTTCGATATTTTGTTATTTCCGCAAGAAAGAAAAAAAAAGCATAAACGCTGCCTACATATATATATACCCGTCCCCGTCGGCGGTTCATTTCGTCGTTTTGCGAGAGGAAGGTGTTTCGGTTTTTGCTCAAATTGTTGTCGCTTTTTTTGCCTGTTGACTGCTTCCGGGGGGTACATTATGCTTTGATATTTGCTGTCGACTTTTGTTTTTCTGAAAGTCTAGTACTGTGTTGTGCGTTGACGCACGGATAGGGTAGCGTTTCGGCCCGCCGCTCGAGCTACACACATGTTGTATGTAGCAAGGGGTACTTTAGGGCTCATCGTTTTGGTCGCCGACGACACCCCTTAGCTGAGATCCTGGCCTGATACATCCATCCATCCATCCATGCATGCAAAATATGCCTTTTGTTTGTATGCATTACGAACCAAGTCGTTTTTGTGAAAGCCCCTGCGAAGCCATTTGGCGGAGTGATTGGTCATCCGGGTGGACGAAGCTTGTATGCTATCACATCAATACTACTGCTGTGGCATGTGGTACTGCGTTGTGGACCCTCCTTGCTGCGTTTCAAAATGTAGTATATCTTGTGCCGTGGTTTTTTTATGGCCACAGACAAACCCCTTGAGAACTGGTCCCCCACATATTTGAGGACAAACTACTTGGAATTAGTGTGGGATTTTTTTTTCAGTTCTGAATGGGTTAAGTTGAGCTTGCATCTCTGTAGGACGGGGAATCAGCACAGACACAGGGTGTGCTGCTGGCTGTCGGCGGCTAGAAAGTTAGGTTCAATGGGAAGAACACACAGTACATTTTTTTTTCTCGGAGTTGGGTTTTGGGTGAGAGGGGTATAGAGCTGCTTCTCAGAGGAACCTGAACATACTGTGCCCCCCCCCTGTGACCCTACGTAGCCTGGCTCGCTCGTGAAATAAGCGCAACTCTTGTTTTTGGGCTGGCGTTGAGGCCGATTTTCGTATTGAAGCGATGGCAAAAAGTTTGACGATCATACTATTAATACTATATTATAGCTAGGATGTCGACCCACTCTTTCAAGGTTTGTTTACCTAGGATGTAGTGTTGACGGTTCGTGCATATTTATAAAATGAAATACACTCGTATTATACGTGTATACTTGTGGATCCCGCCGTCCGTCTGCTATTATTCATACTGCAGCTTTCTTTTTCGTCTTTGTCTTCGGACTAGAAATTACACGACAGCTATTTTGGGTGTGAATCCTGTAGTATCCTTAATATTTGCCTACTGTACTGCTTTGAATGATATGTGCCGGTATACTACATATTAATACGAAGAACCTGTACCACCGCGGGTGGTTTTCCCCGATAGAGCTACTCGTAATACCATTTATTCGAGAAAACAAAAACAAAAAAAAGGGACTACGACGTAACGCTAACCAATGAAAAGTTGGTGGGATCTGATTGGGTTGGCTGACGATTACGTAGGGTTATGGTTTGGTCTATTCGTCTCGCACGCACAGGATATATATATTAGATGGTAGACCGTTTTCTCGACTACGTGGTAAGAAAGCTGCCCTCGTTTTTTTCCCTTTGTGGTGCAAATAGACGCCCGGCACTTTTTTTTTGTTTTTTACGTACTACTGCTGTAGTATTCACTTTTTGGTTTCCTGTCTTCTTGGTTTTCTTTATTGGCTCCCTGTTCGACGTAGCCGTATAATACGTATATCCTAAAATTGATGCAGTATGTGTATGTATACCAGGTACGGCACGTTCTACATAGTAAATGGTGTTGTAAGCCGTTTCTTGTGCGGGTGGGTGTTGTTTTTGTAAGACTTGCGGTGGGAGCGACGGCTGGCTATGTTTGATGAGAGGGATGTCGGAGGCCCTTCGCAATGATCGCGGTGCGCATGGAAAGCTTAAAATAAAAAAAGGCTCCCACCCAAAAAAAACTTTAATCGCGTATTATTACGAGTGATGAGTGAGAAAGCAACCCTGTTCCTTCCACATAAATACCTAGTATAAACCGCTTTGGAAGCCCCACCCACTACTACTGTAGTGTGTGGACAAATTACTTGGGATTAGTCGGTAGGGATTATTCTGATAGCTCACTATGTTCGGGCTATTGGCCCTTCAGGGGGGAGTGTACTCATTAGCCGCATGTCATGCATGGCCGTAGTCGATTGACCCGCGCATCCCTACAGTGCCGGGACGGGGCACGCCGGGTTTTGTACCGACCAGGCAGACATTGCTTGCACCCCAAGCAAGCGCGACGCGAAACGTGAGGTGTCCGACGAGTCGCACGAAGGGTGAGCTGCATCCTGCTAAGAACCGCTCGTGAGGCGGGCTGGGGGGGGGGGTGTACTCATGTCGTGCACGGCCGTAGTCTTAAGACCATAGACCCTCGCATCCCTACAATGCCGGCACGGTGCACGTTGGGTTTTCACCGACCAGGCAGACATTTTGCTTGCACCAAGCGCGAAGCGCCGTGAGGTATTGGGGGAGTCGCACGGAGGGTGAGCTGCATCCTGCTAAGCTGTCAAGAACCGCCTGTGAGGCGGACTTACATTGGCGGAGGGGGGGGGCGGGGGGTAAAGGTTAACGAGTGAAACACGCCCTCCTGTTAATAGTGTTGCCCTGTACTGGGTGTACTCGCTCGCTGCTGAACCTACCAGGTTTATCGTATATATGCTGTACCTGCTGGTCAATGGTCACTGCGACAGGTCGACATGGTCAAAGTCGGTTGGTTACATCTGGCGCGTCGCGTGTGGGAGGGACCCCGGGGAGGAAGGCGTGTCAACTATTAATATTTGGAAGACACGAGCCTGCTGGAGATTTTCCCAGGTCGACGGTTTTGCCAACTCTGCTCCCCATCCTGACCTGAATCCCGCCCACACCTGAGCCCTGCAAGCTGACCCCGGGTATACAATCGACCGCCGGCACCTAATGGGCAAAGGCCGTAATAAAAAACAGCTTTTTCAGTATTGGCATGACCCCATAAGCCAGCACGGCCCACCCAAAGGACCGTGTGGTGATACCACGTCCCACGCGACTTCACCGCCGGACAAAAATCGGGGTTTCCACTACTAGAACGGCAACAGCAGGAACGGGAACAACACTAAAACTAATATATTGGTGTCTGACCTGTGATTTTCTCCTTTTCTCCTGTGTACAGGCTTCACAGCTGCTATTATACGTACTGCTGTACACAAACATTACCTGCGCCCAGTCCGGCTTTGCCTGTCCCCTCGCTCAAGTATCAGTACAGTAAAAGCATTTTCACATTTCCACTATGCTACGCTAATGCTATGGTATCGGAACACGTTCGTTCAATGATGGGAAGAAACCGACTAAGCGCACTCACTCGTGTTACCATCTTGTTGATGATATCGCTGTGATATCACATTACCAGGTACATGCTCGTATCATATAATATCATACCTCATCGTACATCGTGCTCGTAGCTCGAGCTCCTTGCCTATGATAAAAGTCTACGAAGCCCGTGGGAGTCCTGGTTCTGGCACGCTACAGCGCTATAATATAACACAGCGGTGGTGGTATTATANGTGCGAGCGCAGCAGGCCCAGCAGTTTCTCGGTTACCTGTAGTCCGCGGCGCTTAGCAAGGCCAAGGCCTTCCGACGGCTGTCCTCTCGAGGAAACCGGCAGCTCGCGAGCAAGAACAAGCCGCAAGTGCGCTGCACCAGTGGATTTTCCCCAGAGAGCTTCAAGGCGGCGTCGTAAAGGGCCCCGGCGGCGTCGAGGTCTTGCCGATGCGTGTGCAACACCTTTTTCGTTCACGGGGGGCCACGATTTTCAATACCTTGTTTTAAAGGATGCACAATATATGTTCAAGGGGAACCATGACGTGCTATATATTTTTAAGAGAAACAGCCATACGGAGTGCCCTTTCTAGGGGAACTACGGTGTGCAATAACTTTTCAAGGGGGATCACGATGTGCAATACCGTTTCAAGGGGGGACCACGATGTGCAATACCGTTTCGAGGGAAACCACATTATGCAGTACCGTTTCTAGGAGAAAAACGGCGTGCTATACCTTTTCAAGGGGAACCACGGTATGCAATACCTTTTCGAGGGAAACAGCCATATGAAATACTGTTTGAAAAAGGGGACGGCGGTGTGCAATACCTTTTCAAGGGGGATCACGATGTGCAATACCGTTTCAAGGGGGGACCACGATGCCCAATACCTTTCCAAGGGGAAAACGGTGTTGAATAACCTTTCAAGGGGAGATCACGACGTGCAACCATACAACTGGCGCGCGCGCGGGGGGGGGGGGGGGTTTCTGCTTGGGAGTGGGGTACAAAACAATATTTTTCGGAATTTGTTGGCGACAAAATTCCGTAATTACAGTACTTCGCGTGTTCCATAGTTTTGTGGTTTTCTTTACCAAAGCGTAGTTGAGCGTGGACGCCAAACGCCCACCCCCGTGCTCCCACGCCTCCTCCGCATCTCTGGAGAACCGCAACCCTCGTTCGATTTCGTCGTGCCCTGGTATGCCGTAGAGGGTTCGGAGGAAGTGCCGGCAGGCTCTGACAACGACGGTCGCAGCCTCAGGAACAGAGAGCCAAGACTTTTGCCCTGCGACAAATGAATATGAATACCGCCCCGACCAAACATGGGTGGAGGTTAAAGGCACTGTGGGGGTTTGTGGGTGTTGTGCTGGTATTGTGTGGGTATTGGGGGTGTTGTGAGTGTTGAGGGTGTTGTGTTGGTGTTGGGGGTGTTGCGTGGGTGTTGTTGGGTACTGTCTGAGTGTTGCACGTGTTGTAGGTGGGCGTTGTCTGGGTGTTGGGGGTGTTGGGGGGTGACGCGTGTGTTGTGTGTGTTGTGTGTTGCGGTTGTTGTGTGGGTGTTGTTGGTGCTGTGGATGTTGTAGGTGTTGGAGTTGTTGGGGGGTGTTTCGTAGGTGTTGTAGGTGTTGGGCGGATATTGTGTGGGTGTTGGGGGTGTTGTGGATGTTGTGGTGTTGCGGGTGTTGCGGGTGTTGGGGGTGTTGGGGGTGTTGGAGGTGTTGTGTTTGTATTGTCGGTGTTGTGTGTTAGTAGTCGCCTTATTTGTTTATTTCCATGTCAAGCAGCCTCTGATACTTGCAGCATGCGATACTGACAAGTATCCGCTCCATACAGGCGGGTGTCTACTACAAGGAACAGCTGCGCTCTGCTTTTGTCCCTGGTAGCTTATGCTGGGCTTCTGCAAACATATTCACCCGCCACGCCGGGCACACTTGTTTTTTTTGCGTCTATGTTTTTTAAACCTCTCCACGTCTTACTGCTTTTTGTTCAATGGTAATTCATCATATTTCTTGTTTTGTTTTTGTTTCTTTATTGGCTCCCTGTTCGACGTAGCCGTATAATACGTATATCCTAAAATTGATGCAGTATGTGTATGTATACCAGGTACGGCACGTTCTACATAGTAAATGGTGTTGTAAGCCGTTTCTTGTGCGGGTGGGTGTTGTTTTTGTAAGACTTGCGGTGGGAGCGACGGCTGGCTATGTTTGATGAGAGGGATGTCGGAGGCCCTTCGCAATGATCGCGGTGCGCATGGAAAGCTTAAAATAAAAAAAGGCTCCCACCCAAAAAAAACTTTAATCGCGTATTATTACGAGTGATGAGTGAGAAAGCAACCCTGTTCCTTCCACATAAATACCTAGTATAAACCGCTTTGGAAGCCCCACCCACTACTACTGTAGTGTGTGGACAAATTACTTGGGATTAGTCGGTAGGGATTATTCTGATAGCTCACTATGTTCGGGCTATTGGCCCTTCAGGGGGGAGTGTACTCATTGTAGCCGCATGTCATGCATGGCCGTAGTCGATTGACCCTGCGCATCCCTACATGCCGGGACGGGCGCACGGGGTTTTGACCACCAGGCAGACATTGCTTGCACCAGCAAGCGCGACGCGCGTGAGGTGTGACGAGTCGCAGAGGGTGACTGCATCCTGCTAAGAACCGCCTGTGAGGCGGACTTGCATATGGACGGAGCAGCGTCAAGTTGTCGTGCACGGCCGTAGTCGTATGACCATAGACCCTCGCATCCCTACAATCCGGGACGGAGCATGTGGGTTTTCACCACCAGGCAGACATTGCTGCACCAAGCGCGAAGCGCCGTGGGGTATTGGGCGAGTCGCATGGAGGGTGAAGACTGCATGGGGGGGGGGGGGGGGGGTGAGGACAGAATGGCGATTCCAGCACCGGCCACTGCTCTCTTGGTTGGCGGGTGATTTGATTCAGTAGCCGAAGTATCATACCTTTACACCAATCCAAAAGCAGTAGTAGTACGAATCGATGGGCGCAATGTTATCCTACTTGTATTGCTGCGCGCCAACGCTACGGCATGAGGGGCGGTCTACGTTTCTTCGCACGCTGCGTCGTCCTTAACTAGGACCCTGACAATGCTCAGAAGGCCTCTCGGTTGTGTTGGCCTTCGCACATAGGTTCCGTGGACCTTGCGGGATTTTGTACGTTCCGAAAAGGTGCTTAGAACTCCTGTCGGAGGGGGGGGGGGGGGGGGGGGGTCCCGTCCACCCGTCCGTGCATCAACAGGCGGTCGATATATACTCACGGCCAAAAACAAATTCGGTCGCCATCTTTTGAGTCTCGACATAATAAAACGTTGGCTGGCGGGGGGGGCTAGTATATAACGCATGCGGCGCACACTGGGGCGAGCCTTGGCCGTTTCTTGTGGGGGCGAAGACCTGGAGAGGGAGGGCGCAATAGCAACACGGCGCCAAGAGGATGTTCCGAGTCTCTCCTCTCCACCCTCTATTTAGGGTCGTTCTTATCGAGCAGCTTTTTTCCATACGTAATAATTTCCAATATTTTTTTCCGAAATTTACTAAAGGAAATCTTGGAAATCTTGGAAATTCTTCAGAGGACAAAAAGTCTGGAAGGGTTCACGTTCCGATAAATGGAAAAAAAAAAAATGGAAAAGATGGAAATCTAGAAAATTGCGCGAAAAAAAATGTTGGAAATTTAGGAAATTTAGGAAAATTATGGCTCCATAAGAAGAGCCCTTAGACGGCACACGAGGCATGGAATGTGACATATGTGTATGTATCACTTCAATGCGATGCCTTCAAACGTATGCTTTAGTTTTTTTTAAATTGAAAAAAAAAACCGTCAGCTGTGAGTACGACCAATTGAATGGTTGAAACTCTACTTTGCTTTGTTGAGTTTCGAAGCGAATCGTAATAACATTACACTGGTACCGTTGTCAGGCAGTCTTCTTGTCCTCCTCTTGTCAGCTTTTACGCACTCGTAGTCGTTTCCTTCAAGGAGCTAAGGCTATACAACTGAACCGTACCACAACACAGGCTGCCACACATACCTTGCCACGGCACATGCTATACCCTACCATACCGCACAGGCAGTAGTAGTGCCTGGCAGTATCATACCGGACAATAGTGCATCACAAGTGGTTACCACGTACCGTAAGACAGGTTATTCGACCATAACTGGAAGAACCTGCTGGCAGTAAAACGGACTACTAACTGTAGCTGGCAGTAACTGGAAGTAGTACCTGGCTGTACCCGACAATATAACCAACAGTACCCGGCAGAAGCAGTAGCACCTCACAGTACCCGACAGTCGTACTTCGCAGTACCCGACAGTAGTACCTCACAATACCCGACATAAGTAGTAGTACCTCACAGTACCCGACAGTACTACTTCACAGTACCCGGCAGTAGTACCTCACAGTACCCGACAGTAGTACCTCACAGTACCCGACAGTCGTACTTCGCAGTACCCGACAGTAGTACCTCACAATACCCGACAGAAGTAGTAGTACCTCACAGTACCCGACAGTCGTACTTCACAGTACCCGACAGTAGTACTTCACAGTACCCGGCAATAGTACCTCACAGTACCCGACAGTAGTACCTCACAGTACCCGACAGTAGTATCTCACAGTACCCGGCAGTGGTAGTACCTCACAGTACCCGACAGCAGTAGTACCTCACAGTACCCGACAGCAGTAGTACCTCACAGTACCCGGCAGTGGTAGTACCTCACAGTACCCGATAGTACGAAGTGCCTCACAGTACCCGGCAGCAGTAGCATCTGAAAGGACAGGGAATCATCCCGCAGAGACCGAGCTGGGATAGACATCCAGAGACAAGAGTGGCCATCTCAACGCACCCCCCCCCCCCTTCCTGCCAACCAATAGAGAGCCCTGCCTCGCATAGCACACAGCACATGCCCAGGTAATTGTCATTTCACGTCGCCATTCTCAAAAGGAGGCAGCTATCTATCGTAAACACATAATTGATCCCTACCTCAAAAAGAGCGCCTCCCCTCCCTCCCACCGCCCTGATTCAAGACACGCCTCCGCATCGACAACAACATCGCCATGGACCCTAGAGACAGGAGTATCACAGCAGTATCACAGCAGTATCACAGCAGTATCACAGCAGTATCACAGCAGTATCACAGCAGTATCACAGCAGTCCACAAAAATAACAATGTTCTCTTTTTCTCGTCGAAATACTCACCCAACAGCATCGTCACCGACAAATAAACGCTGTACGAGGTCTAGTGTCCATAGTCCCTAACAATAGCCATTTTTTCGTCGATATCGCAAGGAGACACGCAGGCAGGCAGGCAGGCAGCTCACGCACAAAAATACATACATGCTCCCTCCCTACTCTTGTGTAAACCCCCAACCCATCGCCCTTCTGGTTCAACCAAAAGACACGCCCCCGCATCGACAACAACAGTAGACGCATCGTCGCTCGCGATAAAAAAAAAAAGAAGAAATGTATGAATCCTACGTACTCATACACACGACGTGTCAGGTTTTTATGTACAGCGACAGCAGGTGTCCCCTCTACAGCAGTGCCGGTATGCGCCAACCAACAACACCGGCCCTACGCCAGCCAACAATAATACCGGCACTTCTAGCGGAAACCGGCACTACTCCGCACGCTACGTACCACACTGACCGGTGAATCCCATCTGTCTGTGCCAAGCGATTCCACGGCAAGTATGGCGGGAAACCGGCACTATAGAGGGACAACTACGTACGGTGGTAGTACTACACCGTCCAGAGGAGGTGAATGTACAACGCACAATACCCCTCCTCCTCCTCCTCCTCCTCCTTTGTACACCAAGCAAGACGGAAGCGGAGTAGGGAAAGGCACACCCCCGGCAATTCTCAAGCCATACCCCAGACCTTGGCACGCGCCTATAACAACCTGCAAGCGCAAAACCATCCCCGCACCCCGTACAGGTATACGCACGCGCGAAAAAAACGCCCCTTGAACACACAAAGCCCGGATCAAAAACCCCATCTGCCCGCCGGCACTGATTTTTTTTGGAAACGAAACCTGAAATCAGTTGCACGCACCAAAAATGTAATATCCGAGAGTAGTTTTTTGTTTGGCTTCCACCCATCAGGCAGATCATGATCTATCTGACAGACAAATCGTTATCTATCTGTAGATCGTCTATTAACCCATTCAGAACTGAAAAATGTATCCCACACTAATTCCAAGTACTTTGTCCCCAAAAACGGGGGACCCGATCTTAAGGGGTTAATAGAGCCTATATTTGCCGATATATATGAGGTGCTGGGCAAGGGTCGTCCACCACAGACCACCCCCCAGTCAGCAAGCATCTGGAGGTGCGCCACACAGACCCCCACCCAGCAAACAAGCTCTATACCCTGGTATACCCTGGTACACCCTGGTATACTATAAGTAGATCGCACATATCGTATACTCGTACAGATCACGGGTATACCTGCCCTGAAAAATATATCTAGATCATTAGAAACGGGGATATGATCATCTGCCCGAAGCACGTCAACTCGATTCCATCGCGACACAAGACCAACGAAAAAAGGTGGAGATTCGCTTCCGAAATTGGCAGAGCAGTCAGCCGGGCGCGAAAACAAAACAAAATAAAAACTGGCGAACAGGCAAGCTCCACGCGACACAGGCGCGGGGAGCGCGCGCACCCATGCACGCCCTACGCGTACTAGAATGGAGCTCCTCTGACTTGGGGTCGGCTGTTGGTTTGACGCATACCAAAATTTCTGAGGCAAAATACACAAACGCAAAAATCACCCTGACGTAGTTAATTTTTTGGGCCGTACGGTAGTACTTATAGCTCTAAGCTTTTGCCCTGCATGGCAGATTCTATTGCTTGGCACTACTGCTGTAGGACACAAAGCAATATTGTTTTCACAAGTACAGCACATTTTGATACTAAAGCTGTCGAAGGGAAACACCACCTCTCTCGTAACACACAAAAAAGGGCCTCAAAACGCCTCCGTGGCGCACTACCGTAGGCCGAAACCGTCGGGCAGTAGTAGTTCCGCCGCATGAAACGGTCAGCAACCGCAGCAGCAGCAACCGCAGCAGCAGCAACAGCAGCAGCAATAGCAGTAGCAGCATCAGCAAACAATAGCAGCAATAGTAGCACCACCACCAGCAACACCAACACCAACACCGCCCCCACGACCCCCACCACCCTCCCCCACCCCCACCAACACCAACACCATCAGGGGTTCGAAAGGGAGGTTAAACCGGCCATCATCAGATGGGCGGGGGGATAAGCGCGGAAGACGCTGATCCGAACAATGGCCATCTGAAAAGGTTGATGATGCCGCTCGATCTCACGTCCAGGCGATTGGAGGCGGCCATCGTTCTCTTGTCCATGATGGCCGCGCCGCGTGGGCTGTAAAGCAAACCCCATCCTGCAAAAAACAAAACAAAATGAAGCGAGGGGGGGGGGGTACTCATTTGTTGTTCGCCTTCGTTATTTGACCGCTTATCACGCAATCACCCATCCCTTTCGAGACGGAGAGCGGCGGGGGGGTGGTGGTTTGTTTTCATGCATAGCCGTAGTCGTATGACCACAGACCTTCGCATCGCTACAATGCCGGGACGGAGCATGTTTGGTTTTCACCAACCAGGCAGACATTGCTTGCACCAAGCGCGAAGCGCCGTGAGGTGTTGGGCGAGTCGCATGGAGGGTGAGCTGCATCCTGCTAAGAACCGCCTGTGAGGCGGACTTGCATATGGACGACAGCCTTCAATGAGTTAAAGGGGGGGAGGGGGGGGCGTACTCATTTGTTGTTCGCCTTCGTTATTTGACCGCTGATCACGATATCACCTATCCCTTTCGAGACGGAGAGCGGCGGGGGGAGGGGGGCGGGGGTAGGAGTGTATACTACGACTTGGTTCCAGGTTCAACAAACTGGTTACCACTCCACCACATCACACAAAGCCCGCCATCCACACCCGAAGCAAAGAGAAGCATGTTCATCTGTTGTTGTTTTTTTTTTTTTTTTTTTATTTGTTTTCATCCTCCGGAGGATTGGTAAAAGAAAAAAAAAAAAAAAAAAAACCCTACGTACGTATGATACTCTCACTAACTTCCACATTACTACCACCCTGGCCACAAACGTACGGGACGCTTGGTACTCCTATACCTGGTATACAGTATTAAAAGACGAAACAGTCTTTCTATTTCCGCCCATACGGAAGAGTGATGGCAAACAAATACGAGCCGTGGGTCCAATTTAACCTCGTCGCTCCCATTAGAAAAGAGCAGAACAATCTCCATGCCAAGGCTATATATCGATCTCCATGCTGCGGTAGAGGTGCACCACGGTTTTTCTGAGCTCTCCACTCGAGGAGCTTCAACCCCTTAAGAACTGGTCCCCCTTTTTGGGGGACAAACTACTTGGAATTAGTGTGGTGGGATATTTGTTTCAGTTCTGGATGGGTTAACCCCTTAAGAACTGGTCCTCCTTGTTGGGGGACAAACTACTTGGAATTAGTGTGGGGTATTTGTTTCAGTTCTGGATGGGTTAACCCTTCAAGAACTGGTCCCCCTTTTTGGGGGACAAACTACTTGGGATTAGTGTGGGATAATTTTTTTTTCAGTTCTGAATGGGTTATAAACCTCGGTGAACAAGGTTATAAACCTCGGTGAACAAATTGTTTTTGGGCGAAAAGTTAAAAAGTGCTACGAAAACCCGATGATCAATATCAAGACCTATGATACCAGTATACTCGGGGAAAATATTGCATTTAACACCTTAACCCTTTTAGAACTGCAGTCCCGTTTTGGGGACAAACCACTCAAATTCCAAGTGATTTGTACCCAAAACGGGACTCCAGTCCTATAAGGGTTAAGACGGACAACAACAGTCTGACGATTTCGTTTGAGCCAAAAAGTGCTATATACCACTGTCCCTAAATACAAGCACATTTTGTACATTAATATTCAATAAAAACGGTGCTTATATTTAGGGAGATAGTGGTATCGTTCAGAAACAGTTTCAGCCAAAAAGTGCTACGTATGCCACTCTGTGTCCCTAAATACAATCACATTTTATTCATTAATATCCAATAAAAAAGGTGCTTACATTTAGGGACATAGCGGTATATACCTGTATCGTCGTCATAGCACGCGTCGACTGACTCGACCTGATTGGTCACCAAGAGGATCAGCTGCGGCGGCGGCGGCGGCGGTGGAGATATGTATATAGCGTGTTTGATGCTCTCACCTAGATCTACGAGGTACGTGTCCGTTCTGGCGCTGTAGCAGCGGACCACGCCGGGGCCAAACGTGGTGTCCACGGCCTCGTCTAGGGTGGCTTTGGCCCGCCCGACGATGGCCGACAGCTGGAGGAACATCGTAGTCCCGCTTCTCGATCTGCAAAAAACGAAAGAGAAAAAGAAAGAAGACAAAACAAAACAAAAAACACGACAAACGAAAAAAAAAAAAAGACAAACAAACACGACAGACAAACAAACACGACAGACAAACAAAAACCGTATGATACGAACAAAACAGTATTAAAAAATTGAAACAATGGAAAAAAAAAGAAGACAAAACAGAAAAAAAAACACGACAAACGAAAAAACAAGACGAACAAACAAACAAACAAACAAACACGACAAAACAAACAAAAACCATATGAATGATACGAACAAAACAGTATTAAAAAAATGATACAATGGACATAAGAGTAGTAGGCAGAACAAGCAAAACATGAAACAACACAACAAACACGACAAACAAAAACCATGCAACAAAACAGTGCAATTTGTTTTTTAAAGAAAGGTGTAAGAGTAGGCAGACCAGCAAAACATGAACAACACAACTACCACCGTGAACATTTAAAGAGTACGCATATGACACGAACAAAACTGTACCAGGTATTAAAAAGTTGAAACAATGGAATAAGAGTATATCGGCAGAACAAGCAAAGCATGAAACAACACAACAACCACAACCACAACGAGATTTTTTTGGCGCTTCTTATTCTTCGTTTTTCGCGGCACACGGGCCAGCTAACGGGGCAGTGGGGCGCGAGACTCATACGTATACGTGTGTGTGTTTCTTATCTATACTCAGTGCTTCTTATGTACAAAACTGCTGTACATCCACAAAGTCGTTCCATACGGCGTTTACTCCCACTGCCTGTACACAAAGGACTTGGTTCGCCTGCATGAGGTCATATAAAACGGCGCAGGACGCGCGATCAAACTATCACATGGTATCACTAGTATCACACACAGCTTGCAAATATGAGCATCACACACACCCGTCAAATGTGATTTTCGACGAAATCCTCGATCCCACGGCACAATATTGCTCACGTTTCTTCGTGTATTTCCACTCTCTTCTGCAAAAATGAGCATCAAACACGCAGCTTGCAAAGATAAGTTTCAGCGAAATCTTCGATCTCACAGCACTAACCTATACCAGGTACTATTTACGTTTATTCGTACATTTCCACTCTCTTTCCACCACCACCACCACCACCACCAACCACACACACGAACCTGGTACCTCCCGCAGCGGCAGCAGCAGCAGCGGAAGCCTTCCCACCGGTAGAATAGGCAGCCAGGAGGCGGGTCAGGGCGGGCGAGGCCACGGGAACGACGTTCGTGACGAAAGGCTTGCCCTCCGTGAGCGTCCCCGTCTTGTCAAACACCACCGTGTCCACCTGGGGGGGGGGGTTCATACGCGTTACGTTGCCGTGTAGTCCGAAACCTCGACAGCCCCCTTCTTCCCCCCCCCAGCCCCTCCCCCCCCCCCACCTCCGCCTCCGCCCCCCCCACCCCCGGAAACCACCACAACAACGCCGTCTTCCCTCACAAGCTCCACGGTGCCCAGACCCATCGCAGTTCTGACCGGGGTACCGGGTACCGCGACAGCCGACGCTATGGCCGCACGGTTAATGTAAGCCGATGCAAGACGGCCATTTTTCAGGCGCCACGAAAGCAGCGAAACCTTCCAGGGCGGGAGAGGGAGGTTTGGGGGCGCGGGGGGGCAGGCCGGGAGAGGAGGGGGGAGGGTTATATAGGGGTCTTATCTTACGTTCCCGGCTAAACCGTGTAGTGGTATAATAGAATGGCTTTCTTCTGACGGGGGGGGGGGGGGTACTCATATCGTGCACGGCCGTAGTCGTATGACCATACACCCTCGCATCCCTACAATGCCGGGACGGAGCACGTTGGGTTTTCACCAACCAGGCAGACATTGCTTGGGCCCCAAGCGCGAAGCGCCGTGAGGTATTGGGCGAGTCGCATGGAGGGTGAGCTGCACCCTGCTAAGAACCGCCTGTGAGGAGGACTTGCGTATGGACGACAGCCTCCAATGGATTGATTTAATTTCTGGTGTGGCCACTTCCAGAGACAGCAATGGGTATCACTACGTATCTGCCTCGTGGATGCCTTACCATATACACACTACGTGATACGAGAATTCCCCTTGTGCGGAGATGAGGTTATCAACCCCCGCACAAATGATCTAACAAGACCGCCAGTATGGGCGACCGCCAAAAAAAAAAAAAAAACGGTACCCTGGTTGTCGAGCTCACGCAGTGAGAGGCGTGTTTTACAGCGTCGTTGCCAACCGACGCCAACCCAACCTATAAACATATAAAATATTTATAGGGGGGGGGTAAGGGGAGGCTTGGACTTTTTTTTTATCGCACCTGGTAAATCCCGTCCTCCGGCCTGAAGGCCACCACGAGGGCGGGACCGAACGTCACCGTCGCAACGCAGGCACCGGGGGGGAAGTCGCAAGGGTGCAGGGATGCTGCTGCTGCCACCGCCGCCGCTACTACTGTTGCCACCTTGGTTGGGCTCTTCGCCGGTTGAGACCTGTAGGGTAGGGTAGGGTAAGGGAGGGTAGGGTAGGGTAGGGTAGGGTAGGGTAGGGTAGGGTAGGGTAGGGTAGGGTAGGGCAGAGTAGATAAGGGTAGGGTAGGGTAGGGTAGGGTAGGGTAGGGTAAGGTAGGGTAGGGTAAGGTAGGGTAGGACAGGGTAGGGTAGGGTAGGGTAGGACAAGGTAGGGTAGGGTAGGGTAGAGTAGGGTAGAGAAGGGTAGGGTAGCGTAGAGTAGAGTAGGGTAGCGTAGGGTAGGGTAAGGTAGGGTAGGACAGGGTAGGGTAGGGTAGAGTAGGGTAGAGAAGGGTAGCGTAGAGTAGGATAGAGAAGGGTAGGGTAGAGTAGAGCAGAGTAGGGTAGTGTAATGTAGGATAGGGTAGGGAAAGGTAGGGTAGGGAAAGGTAGGGTAGGGAAGGGTAGGGTAGGGAAGGTTAGGATAGGGTAGGGTAGGGAAGGGTAGGGTAGGGAAGGATAGGGTAGGGTGGGGAAGGGTAAAGCCGGATAGGTTACGGTAGGGTAGGGTAAGAGAGGGTAGCATAGGGTAGGGGAGGGGAGGGGAGGGTAGGACAGGGTAGGGCGGGGTAGAGTAGGGTATGCTGGAGTAGGGTAGGGATAGAGTATGGTAGGTAGGGGAGCGCGCGGGGAGGATCAATGCAAGTGATGTTTTTGAGCGGTGGCATGCATGCACGGCGCGACGAGGTCAAAGAGCAATAAAACTACCGCGACACAAGCCAAACAATTATTTTAAAAAAACGACAATGTAAAATCCACCGACAGACCCAAAACCCCATCATAGGTACAACCCCCCCCCCCCACCCCCTTCCCACTCACCTCCTTCCCCGCTCGAACAACGCCGCTCGCACGCAGACAAACAAACACACAACAGCTACACCGCGGTTTTTTCGAGGCGCGCCGGCAAACGCCAGCAATAAAAATAAACGTCCCCTCCCCCCCCCGCCGCTCCCTCGCTCACTTTTCTGGTGATCCTGTGGGCGACAAAATCTTCGTCGTTCCGCCGCCGCCGCCAACGCTGCCGCCGACGAGACTGCCCATGAAGCCGAAAAACGACTGCGGTCGAGAAGACTGCTTCCCCCTGTGCCTGCCCTTCCCCCCGCTCCCCCCGCGCGTGCCCGAGCCCGTCGGCCGTCCTCCCGGGAGTGGCCGCTTCTCCCACTCCGCCCAGATGCTGGCGCGGTTGAGCGTCGCTCGCGCGGGCGCGTTGCCCGAAAGCCTCCACTTCATAAACGCCACCTGAAAAAAATATATGGGGAAACCCCCCGATCGAAGGAGAGAGCGACATAGCGTTAACCCTTCGAAAAGGACAAGAAGTGCCGCCCGCCACGCGTCAATCGCTTGAAAACAGAAGCGAACCCCTCCCCTCCCTCCCCCCCTCCCGCTCTCCTTCCCACGTGCTGGCGGATATCAATAAGTACATCTGCAGTAGCGCTATACGTATATATATACAGCACACAACCAGTTGCCCTTTTCTTTGTTTTGCACGTTATAAAACATGGCATGGAACGAACCAGAACGATCAAGGAGTGGTAGAAAACAACCCTGCACTACGTATATACCTTACGTCCATTCACTCCACCCCCCCCCACCCTGACACCCACCCACCTCGTACATGACCGCGTGTGTCGGTGAAGCTCCTCCGACGCCACCACTACCACCAACACCCGCCACCGCCTTGGTCCCCTGTTCTCCTCGCCCATCCCGCAAGAAACGAACCCCAAGAGGGGACGATACCTCATCATCCCTGTCTCTGCCTTTCTCGCTCAATCCAGGGGAGGTCGGGCTCCCCGAGCCAACCCCAGCACCACCCCCGGCAGTGGCAGCAGCAGCACCACCGGCAGGCCCGGCGGCAGCAGCAGTGATTACCGCAGGAGGAGCAGGAGGAGCCGAAGCTCGCCTGTTGCCTCGACTGCTACCACCACCACCGCCGCCGCCACCTCGTCTATGCTGACCCCTTCCCCTCGAAGACGGAGAAGAAGAAAAAGAAGGCCCGAAGAGCTTTCCAGGAAGCAGGACTCCGGCCTTGCCTCCACTCAACTGCACACCCAACTCGCCCCCACCCCCACCCCCAGCCCCCGCTCCCGCCCCCGCGCCCCCTTCCTCCTCCTCAGCGCCAGCGTCGGAGCAAAACGCGGACAACACTGCATCCTGATCGGAAGACACGGGAGTCACGGACAAGGAAGCTGCTCTCGGTCTCCGCCTCGAGATAGCAGCAGCAGCAGCAGCCACACCGGGGGAGGAGGAGTAAGGGACGGGAGAGAGCGGTGGCAGACAGCTGGTGGTGGACGGCGATGGCTTCGCGCCGCCGACGGAGGCCGGAGCCTTCGTCGTCACCGCCTCCGCCGCCGCCGTCTGCTGCTGCTGCTGCTGCTGCTGCTGGGCGTTCGCCTGCCCCGATGGAGATGATGGTTGCGCCTCGCGCCGTCCGTGCCGAGGCGGGGTCAGCAGCGGGCTCGCCACGCTCGCTGCGCTCGCCGGGGTTGTCGGGCTGGCCACACCAGAGGGAGTTGCTGCTGCTGCTGCTGCTGCTGCTGCTGCTACTGCTGCTGCTGCTGCCGCTGCTGGAGGCGGTGGAGACACCTCCCCCTCCGACGAAACTGCTCCGGTGGCGGTGGTGTTGTGGCGGTTTCGCGCCCCACGCGGCGAAACCGAACTTGAAGCGGAACGCGAACCGCCACCTGAAACGCCACCAACCGAAACGGCACCGGAACCGCCGCGGCCGCCGCCGCCGTCCGAAACGCCACCTGAAACGCCACCGGAAACGCCACCGGAACCGCCGCCACCCAAAACGCCAACCGAAACGGCACCAGAACCGCCACTTGAAACGGCACCAGAACCGCCACCTGAAACGGCACCAGAACCACCACCTGAAACGGCACCTGAAACGGCAACTGAACCGGTACTTGAAACGGCCCCCACAGCCTTTTTCGGCGAAGCCCACATGTCGACGATGGGGCCGCCGCGAACAGCGGTGATAGCGGCGGGCCCGAAAATCGTGTCAACGATGTCCCCCATCCGGGGCTCGGGCGGAGCGGGGGCGGCGACGGCGGCCGCCGCAGCGGGGGCGGGGTCGGCGTTAAGCTTGAACAGGGACGAGATGACCTTGCTTGTGCGGGCGAGGACGGACGGGGATTTTCCGATGGCCGCGACGGCGGCGGCGGCGGTGGCGGCGGCGGCAGCGGCGGCAACGGCGGCGGCTAGGTCTGAGGTGCGGAGAACCGCGAAGGCCGGCTTTCCGTCTCCTAGAATCCACCGCTGGAAGGAAACCTGCGGGGGGGAGGGGGGTTGGGCGTGCAAGAGGTGCCGATGGAGGAGGGCAGCAGCAGCAGCAGCAGCAGCACAACAGCAACACCAATTAAAAACAACATCAACAACATCATCAGCAGCAGCAGGAGCAATACAGCAACACCAACTGACAACAGCAAGAACGAGAACAACAACAGTACCAAAACCACCACCACCAACAACTACAACTACAACAACAACAACAACAACAACAGCAGGACCAAAACCACCATCAATAACGACGACAATAGCCATAAAACCGGACCGGAACGCTTAGTAAAAAAAAAAACGTCCCTGGACCAGCACCCAGCGCACCCAGAGGCTAAAAAAACAAATATTGGCGAAAAATACGAAAAAAAGCACAAAACATGGAGAAAACACGAACATATGAAATATGAAAACATGAACATATGCACACATCGGAGATCACGATCTAGACCATCTACAGTAGATCAAATACGCCTCATTAGCTGTATGGGGTCGCCGACAAGCCCATTAGTTGGGCTAGTTGCAGCAGTGCCGACGTACCCGACTATTCGCCGACTAGCCCATTAGTTGGGCTAGTTGCAGCAGTGACGACGTATCCGACTATTGGCCGACTAGCCCATTAGTTGGGCTAGTTGCAGCAGTGCCGACATACCCGACTATTCGCCGACTAGCCCAATAGTTGGGCTAGTTGCAGCAGTGCCGACATATCCGACTATTCGCCGACAAGCCCATTAGTTGGGCTAGATGCAGCAGTGCCGACTTATCCGACTATTCGCCGACTAGCCCAATAGTTGGGCTAGTTGCCGCAGTACCGACATATCCGACTATTGGCCGACTAGCCCAATAGCTGGGCTAGTTGCAGCAGTGCCGACATATCCGACTATGTGGGCTTCTTTGTTAGCAGGACGTCCAGCATGTGCATCGTCGATTGGGTCGCTCTACCGGTGTTCCTCAAGTGCTTCATACCTCGGATAGATAATCGATTCCCCACGGCGTGATCTATAGATCCTTCAGAGCAGACAAGTTCCTGATCTGTATGATCTGTATGACCTGCATGATCTGCATGATCTGTATGACATGTATGACCTGTATTACCTGTATGATCTGTATGACCTGTATGATCTGCATGATCTGTATGACATGTATGATATGTATGACCTGTATGAGCTGCATGATCTGCATGATCTGTATGACCTGTATGATATGTATGACCGGTATGACATGTATGGCCTGCATGATCTGTACGACCTGTATGATCTGTATGATCTATATATTTCAGGGCAGATACATTCCTGATCTGTATGATCTGTATGATCTGTATGGGCTACAGGAGGTGGGAAACAAATGTTCTGCACAATCAAGAGACGTGTTTCCTTGGGGTTGGATCTGTACTATATACAGATCCTGCATATCTAACGGCAGGGTAGGATCTACAGCAGATGATCTATCTGTAGATCATCTATCCGTAGATGGTGTATCCGTCCAACGTTGATTTAGATGGTGATATACATGTCCGACGACGTGATATATAGATATGTAGATGATCTATCTGTAGATGATCTATCTGGCCGACGTTGATCTAGGTGGCGATATACATGTCCGACGTGATATATACATGTAGATGATCTATCTGTAGATGATATGTCTGTAGATGATATATCTGTAGATTATCTATCTGTAGATGATCTATCTGTAGAATATATATCTGTAGATGATCTATCTGTAGATGATATGTCTGTAGATTATACATCTGCCCGACTTTGATCTAGATGGCGATATACATGTCCGACGTGATATCTATATGTAGATTATCTATCTGTAGGTGATCTATCTATAGATGATATGTCTGTAGATGATCTACCTGTAGATGATATATCTGTAGATGATATATCTGTAGATGATATATCTGTCGATGGTCTATCTGTAGATGATCCATCTGTAGATGATCTAGAGGGCGATATACATGTCCGACGTGATATCTATCTGTAGATGATCTATCTGTAGATGATCTATCTGTAGATGATCTCTCTGTATATGATCTATCTGTAGATGAACTATCTGTAGATGATCTATATGTAGATGATATATCTGTAGATGATCTCTCCGTATATTATCTATCTGTAGATGATATATCTGTAGATGAATCATCTATATGATCTAGAGGGCGATATACATGTCCGACGACGTGATATCTATCTGTAGATGATCTGTCTGTTCCACGTTGTGAAGGGTCACGCAAGGCTCACCTCGGTCATGCCATCCTCAGGACGGACGTGCCTCACGGTCGCCGGCCCCATAAAGGTTTGCACCACCATGCCCTTAGAGATCACCGCTTTCGCCGGGGATCGGGTGCCGGACGACCCCGCGTCTCCTTGCCCCCCCCTGAAGATGCTCAGCCTGGAGGTCAGCCTGCCGGACTTAGGCTCGTCCGATTCGTCCTTGTAGTTCACTTTCTTAACCTTGGTAATGGTGGTGGTGTTGGTGTTGGTGTTGGTGGTGGTGGTGGTGGTGTTGGTGTTGGTGTTGGTGACGGTGTTGGTGATGGTGGTGGCGGCGGTGGTGGTGGTGGTGGTGGTGGTTGGGGGTGGTGGTGGTGTTGGCGGTGGTGTTGTTGGTGTTGATGGCGGTGGTGTTGGCGGTGTTGGTGTTGGTGTTGGTGTTGGTGTTGGTGGCGATGGTCATGTTTGCGAAGGTCGTGGTGGTGGTGGTAGTGGTGGCGGCAGCAGCGGCGGCAGAGGCAAGGGTTGGGGTGTAAGTGGAACGGGCGCGAGAAACATGTCGGGGGTTCCTGATAACGCAGGCGGTGATAGTTCCTACGTCGGCCTTTCGGCAAAACTCGAGCGAATACCTACTCGTATCCTAGTCCTGGAACCGACCTATCCATAGTAGAGCTGTGTATACCCGTTTGTCGTACATACGTGGTCGGTAGTAAAGCTGTGTGGTAGCATCGAAACCTGGGCAATCTCGACAAAAAACACCTAAAACTGGGTAGCAATCAGTTCACCCAAAACCACAAAGTCTCCAAACAAAAAAAAAAGTTTTAGCTAATGAATTGGCAACAGATTATACCTACGTGGTACAGCTTCGTCCTGAAATATAAGAGGACCGCTTGGGTGTACTTAATAATATCCAAACGGCCCTTCAATTTCCGGACACGGTGGTACCAAGTACAACCCCCCCCCCCACACACAAATGACTCCTACGCACGTCCAAGGTTCCCACCGGAGCCGTCATTTTTGTTCTCCGTTTTTGTTTTTTAATAATCAACAAATCCTCATATACATACACATGGAGATATGGACATAATGACCATACAAATAAATAAAAAAACTATACCAGGTACCTGGTAATAACGTAGTGCGCACGATCGGAGTCGAGTATGACACATAGCTTAGCTTGCATAGAAGACTTTCGACGAAATTCTCGCGAGCACACAGCTACGTAACGTTTTTTTTTTTTTTGTTTTCCCTTCGAATATAAACATGTTCGTGCAAAAAACATCGGTCTACATATATATGATACCGTACATGAATACAGTAACAACCCGTCATAAGACTATAACACCCCCCGCGGGAATGTTTTCCCCTCACCTCTACCGGAGCTTTCTTGAGCGATGAGAGCTGCAGGTACGCCCGCACGGCCATGGAGCCAGGCACGGTCGCGGCCAAAACCTTCGCCGCTGTTGCCGCCATCGACTCCTCTTCCTGCGCTCTCGGCGAATTCCCGGACCCGGCAACATCCTGTCTCGTGACACCAGGGAAGGCGGAAGAGCGCGGGGGGAGGGGAAGAGGAGGAAGAGGAGGAAGGGGGGGGGGTGTACGCATGTCAAGCGTGGCCGTAATATAGCCGTAAGACCATTGACCCTCGCATCCCTATACATACAATGCCGGCACGGAGCACTGTCGGGTTTTCACCGACCAGGCAGGCATTGCCTTGTTGCGCCAAAGCGCGAAGCGAAACGTGAGGTGTTCAAAGCGAAGCGAGGCGGAGACGCGAATGAGAAACAGGGAGTGACAACGGCGTGTTATGAGCCGATTCCAGAACACTTAAAAGCCTCGAAAAGAGAGAGGGGGTGGGGGGGGATGGGGGTAGAAAGAAAGGGCGAGAGAGGGCGAGAGAGGGGCGCTCATAAATACAATATTTACACTAGTGGGGAGGAAGGCTCACTTCGAGAGACGAGAGACAGTCGCAGAGGGAACACAACAGGCGCGGCAAAAGCCATCGCCTTCGCTTCAACGCGGCGGTATGACAGGCTCCTTATCCTCACCGGGGGTGGCCAGGTACCCTCCTCCCAAGGCACGAGCTGACCTTCCTCCTCCCCGCCAGGCGAGAAACCTTCGCCGCCGATGCCACCGGCGGGGCTCCCATCTCCCTCCTCATCATCGTCCTCCTCGTCATCATCGTCATCATCATCCTCCTCGTCGTCCTCCTCTTCCCCGTCCTCCCCCTGCTGCAGCAGCCGCTTCCTGCGGCCGCCACGTCCCGGGCTGTTGCCTGCGGCGGTGCCCAGGGAGCTCTTGGACAGGGGACGCGCTATGCCTGCCGCACTGCCCGCTCGCTGTCCAGCCCCACCCTTAGCCGCAGCAGCACCAGCAGCAGCGCCAGCACCAGTAGCACCACCAGAAGCACTAGAAGCACCAGCAGCGGCAGCAGCAACAGCAGCAGTAGAGGTCGCCGTGGTGGTGGTCGTGGAAGAGGAGGAGGAGGAGGAGGCTGCGGTGCCACCAGCCCCCCGTGTCCCCTGTCCCCTCATCTCCCTCGCCTGCGCGGCAGCCTCCGTAACCGCCGCGGCCGCCCTCTCCCTCACCTCCAGCTCTGATTGGCTGACCGCCCCGAAGCTTGGAGCGGGCGTCGAAGGCGGCTCCTCCGCGTTCAACCCAACGCCATTCCCACCAACAATGCCACTGACATGTCCACCCCCACCTGCACCCCCGCCAAGAAAGCTCGGCGCGCCAGCGGCTGCCTCCGCGCTAGTGGAACTAATCAGAGCCATCTCGGCGGCCGTCCGGGCGGTCAAGTTGGTCGACCGCCTCGCCGCGGACGCTTGTGCTAGGTGGTGGGCCGCGACCCTGGCGTCCCTCACGGCTTCGCCTCCCCCCGCCGCGTCCGGCCCGCGCTGCGGCATCATGCTCGCCAGGAAAGGCGACGAGGGGCTGCTTCCGGCCCGAGCCCCCGCTGGACCCGCCGCCTGCGCATCGCCACCAACGCCAACACCACCAACGCCTACATCACCACCACCACCACCAACACCACCCCCCCCCACTGCCACGGTCACCACCGCCTCCGACTCCTTGACCGCCCTTACCGTCACCCCGTTCCCGAGATCAACCGTGACCCCTTTGTCTTCGCCGCCGCGGCCGCCGCGGGCATGGTCGCGGGCGTGCTGGTCCTTGCCGGCTGTGCCGTCCTTCCGGCCTCCCTCCTCCCCTCCCGCTCCCGCGCCCGGAACACTGAAGGTCATGAAAGTTCGGAGGGGGGGGGTTGACTCGCTCTCGTACGTCAGGGTGTGAACGCACGCGTTGCACATCTGCTGGTGAAACCTGTGGTCTTCAAGGAGCTGGGTTTTGTGGTAGGGTGGGGGAGGGGGAAGGGGAGGGACCAACACCACCAACGCCACCAACGCCACCACCAACGCCACCAGGGGGCACAGCCATCGGAAGCAGAGTTACCCGGGGGGGCGGCAGCGGCGGCGACCCCGACCCCGAACCCGACCCCGCTCCGGCGGGCCTTGCCGCTGGTGCCACCACCTGAGGGTAACTTCTCGGTCGGGCTGGAGGGGTTGTGCGTCGTACGGGGGTAGGGATGCGTAGGCTGGTGGCGGGCGAGGTGCGGCCCTGGAGAGGGGTGACGGGCGTGGTGGCAGGCTTGGCCGTGTTGATGCTGCCGCGGGATGCTGCGGGAGTGGTGGCGTGCTGGGACCAGTCCAGTAGGACCTGCGTTTGGGAGTTCGCGGCGGGGGGGCGGGGCGGGGCGGGGCGGGCGGAGCGAGGGCGGGGGGGCGGGGGTGTACTTAATTTTCATGCATGGCCGTAGTCGTATGACCACAGACCCTCGCATCCCTACAATGCCGGGAGGGGGGGGGCGGGGTACTTAATATTCATGCATGGCCGGAGTCGTATGACCAGGGGGGGGGGGTACTTATGTCATGCATTGCCGGAGTCGTATGACTATAGACCCTCGCACCCTTAGTACGTAATGCCGGGACGGAGTGGGGAGTTGACCGGTGATAAAAGAGCGATGCCTCGCAATTTGCGTCGCTATGATACTGTGATGCCAAATAAATTATCCATAGCTCTTTGACTGCTAGTACTATTGCTACCACTACCACTACTACTACTACTACTACTACTACTACTACTACTACTACTACTCCTACTACTACTTCTACTACTACTACCACTACTACTATTACTACCACTACCACCACCACCACTACTACTACTACCACGATTACTGCTACCACTACTACTACCACTACTACCACTACTACCACTACCACTCCTACTACCACTACCACTCCTACTACCACTACCCCTACCCCTACTACTATTACTAGTACTACTACTACTACTCCTACTCCTACTACTACTACTACTACTACTTCTACTACTACTACCACCGCCACTACTACTACTTACTGCCACTGCTCCTTGTAACTAACAGAGACAGTATAGATCAATACACTTTCGGTTGCGGAGAGACCACCTACAGTAATCGAAACAGCACGGGCATACTGTACCACGCATATCTAACAGTAAATCATTACACGATAATTTGCTACTGCAGTTTCGGGGGAGACGGAAATGAAACTGTCACCTCGTACACCCCATCTTCTGGACGGAAGTTGACCACCGTGCCGCGCCCGAAGGGGGTCAACACCGCCTGCATATCCTCGAACACCCGGACGGCGCGGATGAGCCAGTTCGGCTCGAGGTTAGCATCCTGGAGAAGCTTGTTTGCCTGCCGTCCCAATTCACGCAAGGGGGGAGAAAGGGGGAAGGGTAGGGAGTAAGTACGTAAGGGGGGTCGATGGATCAACGTGGAAACCATACTGTTCCGAAAAAAACAGCTCGTAAAATATATAGCTGTTATATGCCTCTTCCGTGTACGTAGAGAAGTTTTTTTATGATATATACCAGGTATACACGAGTGCAATTTTATGATATATTCCATGTATCGAAAATGTGCACGCGCTTTGTTTCGTTCACGAGTTCCGTGGCCAAATGTATTTCTCCCGTTATATGAATGGCCCTTGTTTTAACCCCACCGCAATGCCGAGGGTGCGGACCATACCTTCCACAAGCTCTGGTTGATCTGACACCGCTGCAGCTCTCGCTCCAAAGGTGCCTCGAATCTCATGTCGACGAACTGCACCACCGCTCCTTGGCACACGCGCTGTAGCCCCACCGCCTGCAAAAGGACAAAAAGAAAATGGAAAACGAAACACAACATGGGTGGGGGGGGGGCGGTTGGGGGCAGTGTAGGAACGGACGATATGAAACAACATAACAGCAGTGAGGAGTGAGGGTGCTTATGTTTTAAGGACACAACATACATAGATAAGGAGGTGGTCATGGGATGTGGGCATGTGAAGGTGAACCCATCAGGTTCTTGTTTCAAGTAAAAAAAAAAAAAAAAAGTGAGATCGAGGATTCTGTCGATACTCATCATCCTTGCAAGGTGCGTGGCATATTAGGGATACAGTACTTAGAGTTAGGGTCATGTATGACCTCATGAAGAAAACATGTATGGTCCTTATTGAGGGGGAACAATTTGTACCACGGGTACAAAAGTAGGAGGATGATATGGGCACCAGTTCTGAAAACGGACGAAAAAAACAATACAGCTACCGTCGATTCAAAGACCACCATACCCTTACCCTGCACCTTACCGTTACCCTGGCCCACATCCATGCCCTCTTGCACCCTTGCCTTTACCCGTATGCACACCCTTACCCGAACCCTACCCTCAACCGTACCCTACCCTTGACCGTACCCGTACACTTTCCCTACCCTCACCATTCCTCAGGCCTTAACATTCGCCCCTACATGACCTTTCCCTTGCGTTTACCCTACCCTTACCCTTACTCGTGCCCAGACCCGTACCCTACCCGTAACCGTACCCGTACCCGTACACTTGCCTTATCCTCACCCTCCCCCATACCCTTACCCTCACCCATACCCTTACCCTCGCCCATACCCATACCCTAACCCGTACCCTTATATCCACCCTACTCTTAACCCTTACGCATACATTTACCATACCCTTACTCATACCCTCACACATACCCTCACACATACCCTCAACCATACCCTTACGCACTCCCTTGTCCATACCCCAACATTAACCCTACCCTCACCATTACTCCTACCCTTACCCTTCCTCGCACCCTCACCCATACCCGTACTCATTCCTATACTGTACCTATACCCTTGCATGAATCCTGCCTCAACCATGACCAATATATTTTCCCTACCCTTACCCTTCCTCACACCTACCCTACCCTCACCCATATACCCGTGCCCATACCCGTACCCATACCCTTGCATCAATCCTACCCTAACCATTACCCATACATGTTCCCTACCCTTACCCTTCCTCACAACCTTTACCCATACCCGTACTTATTTCTATACCCGGCACATACCCTTAACGATACCCTTACCGATACCCGTGCCCATACCCGTACGCATACCCGTACGCATACCCTTACCCATACCCTTACCCATACCCTTGCCCATACCCTTACCCATACCATTACCCATACCCTCCCCACACTCTACCCTTACTCTATAAACAACCGGTACCCTTTGCCCTTGCCTGGATGAGACCGCTTTTGTAGGCATGGCAGGCCGCCTCCACGTAGTCCCCGAAGAAAAAAATGTTCGCTGCTTTCCACTTCCGCCGAGTGTCTGCGTCCTCGTACCCGAAGGTTTTCTCTTCAGGCATCACCTACCCATAAAAAACGACGAGATAAAAAAAGACAACCATAAAAGCCATTTTCACGACCAGAGAAAAAAATAGACAACCATAAAAGTCATTTTCACGAACAGAGAGAAAAATAGGCAACCATAAAAGTCATTTTCACGAACAGAGATAAAAATAGACAACCATAAAAGTCATTTTCACGACCAGAGAGAAAAAAAGACAACCATAAAAGTCATTTTTACGACCAGAGAGAAAAAAAAGACAACCTTAAGTTACTGCTAATATGAACGAATGAATCAACTATTGAACGAATGCACATGCGTGCAGCATTGATGAACGAATTGATCAAATACTTGATGGATTGGATCGATGAATGATGCGCGGCCCAAGGTCAAACGGCCAAGGCAAAGCAACAAATGAAAACCCGCCCCCCCATGCAAGTCCGCCTCACGAGCGGGTTTTAGTAGGATGCAGCTCACCCTTCATGCGACTCGCCCAACACCTCACGGCGCTTCGCGCCTGATGCTAGCAATGCCTTTTGCCTGGTCGGTGAAAACCCGACATGCTCCGTCCCGGCATAGTAGGGCTGCGAGGGTCTACGGTCATATTATACGACGACGGCCATGCCCTAATATTGAGTACGACCCCTCGAAAGGTATGCGTGGTCAAAAAAGGTCAAACGACCAAGGCAAGCAACAAATGAGTACCCCCCCTCCCCCTCTTCTCACCCTGTGCATGTACTGCTCCGTCTCGAAAGGGATGCGTGTTCAATGGTCAAATGACTAAGGCAAGCAACAAATGAGTACGCCCCCCCCCTCTCCCCTACCCCCCTCTTCTCACCCTGTGCATGTACACCGCCTCCAACGATCCGGGGTAGCGCTCCACCATCATCTCGGCCGCCTTCACGTCGCCCTGGCCGTTGTCTCCCACGAACACGTGCTTGAACTCGGGGTACAGGCTCACGTACTCCGCGAAGTTCTGGCGAGCAGCATGGCAAAACACGTTGCGTTGCGTTTCATGCTATGATATATATGCACATATATAACTAACTCGTACGTACAAAAACTCGTTCGGGGGCTGGTCGGCGCTACTTGCTCCCCCGGTTTAGTGGACTTGCTCGCTTGGTGTGGCTATATATGTGCGTACGTTTTTTTTTCCCTTTATGCACGACGCTTTTATATAGCTTTCAAGAGTTTTTTTTCTTAAAAATCATATGTATGTTCGTTCGTTCGTTCGTTCGTTCGTTCGTTCGTTCGTTCGTTCGTTCGTTCGTTCGTTCTTTCTCGCCCGGTGGCTATCTATGTAGACGTACGTACGTACGTACGTAAGTACGAGGAACAACAAAGCCTGCTGCTGTGTGATCTTATCTTCTTCTCCCTTTTGAGCTTGCGACACCCCCCCCTGGATTTGAAGAAGCCAACAACCACAATCCCAAAGGGGGGAACCTTGTATACACCGGTATGCCGGTATGTCGCTATTAATAGGCAGCAAGGGCATGCTCGGTATCGGTATCGATAGTACATATATACGGTGGCACTAACATACTCGGCGAGGCCCTGGTGAGCAAGGCCTCTTGCTTTGATACCGTACGGACGTAATCTAAGACTTTGAGGGGAGACCTACGTGCAGCAGATAGCAGACGGTACCAGGTCGTGCGTATGGTAATATAACGATGCTGAGACGCGTGCTACCATGACAGAGGTATGGGTATGAACCAGTACGAGTACGAGTAGTACTTTGTAGTTTTTGGCTGTTTTTTTTTTTCTGAACGAAATCGTCTGTCATTCATTCTTGTACAGTATACCACTCTGTCCCGAAATATAAGCAGCGTTTTCACTCAATATTATTATGCAAAAGGTGCTTATATTTCGGGACAGAGTGGTAGAGAGTTAAGAAGACCACGGGATTTTTCATGGGGCGGCACTTTTTTTTTCCCCTCCAGAATCAATTTTTGACTTACTATCAGTATAGACCTCCTCAAGCGACTATTTTCGGAAGACCATACGTAGTAAATAGGGACAAAATATTGTTGATAAAAATAGGTAAATACATAGGTTTTTGTCTGTACCGTAGGTTCTGTTTACTATGCTCCCCCTGTAATACTTAGGGCCCATATTAACGAGTACAAAATAAACTCAATTTGGAAAAAAAAAAAATCAAATACGCTTTTCATTGGTCAACACACGCACCAGCACCAAAGATTAGGATCTTGGGGTATAATCTTGGGTGGTGGTGGTGCGGGTTCTGACCAATGAAAAGCGGATTTGTTTGTTTGTTTGTTTGTTTTTTTTGTTTTTTTTTTCCAAATTGAATATTTTTTTTTCTTCGTTAAAACGGGCCCTTACCCCTCAGAAAAAAAAAACATGGTGTACCTCTACCGTGGCATGCTTCGTACCGTAGGTCCTGTAATACTTACCCCTCAGAAAAAAAAAAAACATGGAGCAATCCCACGGTAGGGGTGCCACTTTTAGGTTCAATACTTTCTGACCGGTTGTGTTCCTCACGCGAGTAACCACCGGATGCCAGCAATATTTCACTGGTAAATTTGTGTTCGGACTACCGCACTGGGAGGTTTGGTCGGGTTGCGCGAGCGAACGTTTCCGAAGTCATGTTTCGGGTGAGATATTGAGTTCCTCATGCGAGGAGCTCAGACAATTCTGCCGTAGCCCCTACCGTGGGGGGATGACTCCATGGTGCACCTCTACCGTGGAATTAATACAGTAGTAGGAACTATTGGAGCTGTGTTTTTTCGGGGAGATGAATCCCAACACCATCCGAACTCCCCAAGTACAACTCACTACGATCAGCACAAAAAAAAACACGGGGGATGAGGGAGACGAGGGGCAAAACGAGGCCCGAATATATATGATACGTCAAAAATGAATGCGATGCATCGAAGCTCGGTGTATCGTATAAGTGCAATATATCGATAAGCACGGTATATCGGTAAGCGCGACATATCGATGTCATAAGTGCGCAAAACGAGGCCCGATATACGTGATATATCGAAATTTCGATGTATCGAAGTTCGGCATATCGTAAAAGTGCGATATATCGATATGTGTGATATTTTCGATTTTATGGACAGTTTCTCGATACGAATGTCCCCCCACACTATTATTTCCGAAGGCATACTCGTATAATACATATATATATATATATATTAGAAAAATTAATATATATATATATATATATACCTGCAGCTTCTTCTCGGCGACGGGTCCCATGTTGCCCGTGAGGAGCATCTTGGTGCCAGTGTCTATGCTTCCGGCCAGCAGGGTGGGACTCGTGTACAGGCCCTTGTCGTCCTGCGAGACGGAGGGAAGGCAGTGGGGAGGGAGGGAGGGAGGGAGGGAGGGAGGTATGATACGGTACGGACGAAATGGGCTTGCAAACAGACCCCCTCCTGCAAAATAGACCTCTCTAAAAAACCTTGAAGAACCCAAAAACACCGGTCTCCCTACGTCGCTGCTTGCAGCAACACGCCACAGCTACGTACGCGTGACGTACGCTGCTTGCCTTATTAAGCCATTTATTTGACCGTTGGCCACGCATCCCTTTCGAGACGGATCCTCGTTTCTACTCTTTACTAGAGACACCTCCAACACTTGGGCGCTCATGACGTTGTTTCCATGTTGGTACGTAATAACTTATTGCTAACCCTACGATCCCCTTCCCGTTTCGCCGCCTGTGGCCATCATCTAGACATCTTCAAAGATAGCTGTTTAGGGGGGGGGGGGGGGCAATGGAAACGGTGGCTGTGTGAAATACTTCGAAACGAGGTATTTCCGTAGACTCGAAAGCATTTGACTTGATATAGTGGCTCAGTGGTTTGACCTTAACCCTTACAGGACTGGAGTCCCGTTTTGGGTACAAATTACTTATAATTAGAGTGGATTGTCCCCAAAACGGGCCTGCAGTCCTAAAAGGGTTAAAACAAAAAAAAACGCACCTTTTTGAGCTCGAGACAAAACAGCCGCCTGTAATCGATAAAACAAGGTTGGTATCAAGGTGCTTTCGAGCCTGTTTTTTTTTCTCTCTCCCGTTCCTACAGTGTATGTACTTGTAGCTGCCATAACTGTTCACGCTTTAGAACTAAAACAACCCCCCTTTACTCCGTATCCTCCCTATACCTGTAGCTTCTTGAATTTGGCGTAGCTCTTGGCTTCCGACAT
Source organism: Saccharina japonica (assembly GCA_008828725.1). NCBI lineage: Eukaryota > Phaeophyceae > Laminariales > Laminariaceae > Saccharina > Saccharina japonica. The sequence continues at coordinate 1,182,257 of MEHQ01000463.1, read as the reverse complement.
GTCCTTGTACAAGTGAGGTCTCGCCGACAAGAACACCAGGTTTCCAACCTAAGGAACGGGAGTGAGGCCGGGGGGGGGGGGGGGGGGGGGGGGGGGGGGGGGGGGGGGGGGGGGGGGGGGGGGGGGGGGGGGGGGGGGGGGGGGGGGGGGGGTATTCATTAGCCGCATGTCATGCATGCCATGGCCGTAGTGGTATGGCCATAGACCCTCGCATCCTCGTACAATGCCGGGATGGGGCACGTCGGGTTTTCACCGACCAGGCAAAAACATCGCTTGCATGCACAAAGGTACTCATTACCATGCATGGCCGTGGTCGCACTGACCATAGACCCTCGCATCCCTCCAGTGCCGGGACGGCGCAAGCCGGGGGGGTCTACTCATGTCTTGCATTGCCGAAGTCGTGTGACCGTAGACCCTCGCATCCTTGCTCAGGTTTGGCGAAAACCTGGGTTTTGCCGCCAGCACTGGGAGGGGTGCACCTCTACAGATAGCAGTGGTAGTGGTAACTTCCAACTCCTCTGACCTGGTCGCTCGGCCACTCGCTCGGGCCGTTGACGCCCAGGTCCAACTCTCGGTAGAAGTCGAGCACGCCGGGGTACACGTTCTTGCGGGGATAGCGCCTGTCACACCCCGCGGGAAAGTGCCCACCTATTTTCACGGGGTTTCCACAGCACAGTATCGCATACAGGAGCGGAGCGGCGGGTTTTGATAATACTATCAATAATGGGGGTTTGCACACAAACACAATATGGTATATAATCGTACGGTACGAGCAGCGAGTTTTGACAAGGCTATATATATATATATTTTAACACACACACAGCTGTGAAATTGAGGATTTTGCCCGAGACTCCTCTTTGCAAGCTGAGTGTGATATAAATACTTCCATCGCGGGTATCGCGGGTATTTACGGGGGGTTATATGTCCTCATGCAGGGTGTGCATCCTGCATATGAGGAGAACAACGACAAAGGGTATATAATTATTTAAAAAAAAAAAAAAAAAAAACAGCTGAGGTCGAGGATTTCGTCGAAACTCATCTTTGCTATATAGCTGAGTGTGATACTTACATCGCGCGTACTTTACGAGTACGGTTTTTTTTATATATTATATGTCCTCAGCAGGATGTACATTATAGTGTATATGAGGAGAATCAGAATATGAGGCTGCAGAATTCAGGGAGCGTGTGTCCTGTCTGTGAAAAATAAACCGTGGGTTTGCACGTAACTCATACCTGGTACCTGGTGCCTGTTATATAATAATAGACGAAACAAAAGTCGAGCACGCCGAGGTATGATAGGAAACCTTGCGGGGATAGCGCTTGACACACGCCCCGCAGGAAAACGCCCGCGAGTCAAAGGGGTTTCCACAATAAAACAATGCAAGAGTAGGTAGCGGGTTTTGATAAGTAAGTACTCTCGCCCCCTCTTTTGCTCACCTGAAGAAGTTAGCGTGTCATCCACGTCCGATAAAATCTTCCGCCACGCCTTCCCGCTGCGCCTGCTGCCAGTCCTTGTCCCCAACCTCATGTGTGCCGCTTGCACCCTGGCCTGGTTGGCGATGTGCTTCAACACCTGATGTGTTCCCGGCAACAAACAACAGCAGTGGCAATAACCAAGAAACGCCAAGTGTGACATACTGGTACAGGTTACGATAACAGCAATAGAGACGACTACGACTACGAAGACAACAATATCGTAAAACCAACACCAACAACGACGACGACGACAGAAATAACTAAGATGTTACAACCTCAGACCTTAATCTGTTACCACTTCGTAGGGTAGCAACAACACCGACAACAACCTCAACAATAAAACCCACAACAACCACTACGACAAAGCCAACAAAAAAAAAACACCGACAATAACAACGCCACCACCCCACCAACAATCTCGACAATAACAAACACAACAACACCACCGCCAACAACAACAGCAATACATATCAGAAGCAGCATTATTTCAACCGAACCAGCACCAACAAAACCTACAACAACACTGCCACCAACACCAACAAATACCAGAAGCAAACATACGACTTCGTACCGCCATGCATGCATATCGACAACAATAACAACAACAACAACAATCTCAACACCAACACCCCTTTCCACACCAACAATAAAACCTACTAATACAACGCCAACACCAACACCAACACCAGCACCAACAACAACAAATATCAAAAGCAGCATTAGTACCCCCACGTCCCCCAAGCAATGTCTGCCTGGTCGGTGAAAACCCAACGTGCTCCGTCCCGGCATTGTAGGGGTGCAAGGGTCTATGGCCATACGACTACGGCCCGTGCACGGCATGAGTACACCCCCTCCCGGGTGTCTGCCTGGTCGGTGAAAACCCGACATGCTCCGTCCCGGCATTGTAGGGATGCGAGGGTCTATGGTCATACGACTACGGCCATGCATGACAATGAAGTACACCCCCACCATCCGCCCCTCCCCAGCTGCTCACCTCCTGTCGGATGGCATCATCCTTGATGTCGCGGTAGACGAGCTTGTGCATGGAGTGGATGTCTCCCTTGGTGTCGGTGAGGCTCTTCAGCTCAGACAGCTCGTCTCCCTTCGTCTTCAGGATAACGTTCCTCGCGTACAGCTCACTATCATATCAGGGGCGACACGGCCAAGGACGGAGAGGGTCCGAACAAAACGGTGCCGTAGCAGCAGCAGCAGCAGCAGCGGCGGCGGGGGTAGACATAGCGGCAGAGGCGGCAGGGGCAACATCAGCAGCAGTAGCAGGAGCAGGAGAAGCCGAAGCAAGGTGTAGCAGCAGCCGCAATCGCAGCAGCCGCCAGCAGCACAAGCAGAGGCAACAGCAGCAGCATAAGCATCAACAAGTATTATGAGTCGAAGCCAACACAGCACACGCAGCAACAACAGCAAAATCAGAGGCAACAGCAGCAGCGGCAGCAGCGGCAGCAGCAGCAGCAGCAGCAGCAGCAACAGCAGCAGCAGCAGCGCAAGCAGCAGAAGCAGTAGCCCAAGAAGCAGAAGCAGAAGAAGAACGAGTGAAGCACACTTAAGGAGGGCGGTACTTCGACAAACCATTTTTTAGCCATTTTGCTGACGGGGGTGTACATCGTAGGGCCTCTTACCCTGACCGCCGTCACGGGCATACATACTCTTGCGAGGTGCCAACAGCTTCATCTGCTGCAAAGGGCAACCCTGACCCCCAACCTTAACTCTACTCCTCCGAACGAAAGACACCCTGGCCATAAATATACAGTAGTACCCGCTTGATATGCACTCAACACCCCCCAGAAGTCCCTTATATATCCGGCGGCCAAATCGGTACAGTAGGTGCCAAGTACTCTACGAAATAGTGAGCGGCAAGTTCCCGAAGGTCGTAGACAGCAAGGGCTGATACTTCCGAGGGGGCATGGAGTGAATTGACACACGACACGAAGTGAGACGTGGAAGTGTGGAGGGCGTAAGCTTTCTTTTGACCCATCCGCCGGAGGATAAAAAAAAAAAGAAAAAAAAAAAAGAAGCTTACGAAACATTATCTAGAGCCAGCCTTCTTACAGTCTTTGGTCACAGGTTACGTACGTACTCGTTACAGTAGTATTACGGTGGACCATACTAAACACTAGTAAATAGGACCTAAGGTACCCACAAAAACCTATACGCTTACCTAGTTTTGCTAACAATACTTGGTCCTGTTTACTATGGCCCTCCGTAATAGAAAGTAGGCAATGATCCTGTGTGTATTAAGAATAGTGACGGCTAATCTACATGAATAGTGACGGCTTACCTCTTCCGGTGGGCCGAGAGCTTCATCTGCTGCAGGGCGTCCAGCACCAGGGCTCGGGAAGTCACGTTCAGCTCCTGAAATCACGGCGCGCACGCACGAGCACAGCATCAGCATCATACAGGCAGCAGCAGCGCACAAGAAGCAACTACATTTAGTAGAAAAGGCGTCCGACTAAAAGCATCGCAACTAAAAAATCGAATCGAACCAAAATGCCGCACAACTACATATCCTTCCCCACATGGTCACATACTACTGTGTAACTAATGGCGGTAAAACCACAAAAATGCCGCAGTAAAAAACGCGCGGGATAACTGCATATTTCCCGCAAAAAAAAAGCGGCACAACTGCATATTTCCCGCAAAAAAAAAGGCATAACTGCATATTTCCCGCAAAAAAAAAGCGGCACAACTGCATATTTCCCGCAAAAAAAAAAAGGCATAACTGCATATTTCCAGCAAAAAAAAACGGCAGAACTACAGTACGTACGTATGGTATCACCCATATGTTTTCCTTAGTAAATTCCGTCCCATTTAATATGTTCGCCGTTTTTTTCTCTCTCTCCCTCCTGTATATTAACAGTCGTAGCTCAGATCCGGGGTCACACATATAGCAGGCTCACCCTCTCCCCTCCCCACTACGTACAGCAGTTCGTGCCTTGCGTTTTCTTCATCGTGACAAGACTTCAGCCCTCTGTCTTCCCTCGTCGACTCTCGTCGAATATCTTACCGAGATACGGGTAACGGCCACCAGATCCAGCAACCTAGTCCTGTTGAGGTTGGTTGGGAAGTGGTCCTTGACCTTGTAGAACAGAAGCCCCAGTCCGATCTTGGGCAGCATGTAGTTAAGCTCGGCCGGGTCGGCGTCGCTGAGGATGTTAACAATCTCCTTCTCCAGGTTTTGCACCTGGGGGAGAAAGGCGTTTCATTGTTAGGGGAGTGACCAGTCAGACATAACACAAAGACACGGGTCAGGGTCACGCGCGTGCCGTGACGAAATGGGAGCGTGGGATGACTCTTGAGACTTGGACCAAGGAAACAAAAATGAAAAGCGTAAGTCTGTATATCTATTTCCCCGCCCCCTCCTCCCGTCCATTCCCCTCCCTTACCCCCCTCCCCCCTACTGCCTGGTCGGTGAAAACCCGACATGCTCCGTCCCGGCATTGTAGGGATGCGAGGGTCTATGGTCATACGACCTACGGCCGGCCATGCATGAAAAAGAAGTACCCCC
>MEHQ01000463.1:1160839-1177059 GCA_008828725.1 Saccharina japonica | reverse complement strand
CGTTCCCCCCCCCCCCCCCCCCCATCCCTTTCCCTCTCCACCCCTCACCATGTCCGCCCAAAGCATGTGGTTCAAGTTGGTCGCGACGAGGCGGTTGTCGAGCTTGCTGAGGCACACCGAGATGCGGCGACACTTGTCCTGCACGCTGGTGTGGAGCATCGTGCTGCTCTCCACGGACGACCTGAAGTTAGGGTCGCGCCCAATTCGAGAACGGTGAAGCTACGAAAGTCAGGGAGGAAGGGAGGGAGGGAGGGAGGGAGGAAGGGAGGGAGGAAGGGAGGGAGGATCTTTAATTACAACAAACAACAACAACAACAACAACAACAACAACAACAACAACAACAACAACAACAACAACAAACTGGACGATGAATAAACGAAAAACAGTCACGCAGAGAGGTGCCAGTGGAGGGTTGGTTCCACGTGTTCCACATGTTCAACACCATCCACCCCCGCCCCGAGCACGCTTCGCAAAAAACACGTCACAGGGGGGGGGGGGGGGAGGGGCAGCGGTCGTGAGGGGAAATCACTGCTAGAAAGGGCTCGCAAGGAGGAAGAGAGGGGAAGGGGGTTTTGGGGGGGGACGGGGGGACGGGACTCATGTCGTGCATGGCCGTAGTCGTAGGTATGGCCATTGACCCCGCATCACTTTCCAGACGGAGCACCATTCCTATTCCTCGTATGAATAGAGGCACCTCCAGCATTTGGGCCCTCGTTACGTTTGTTTTTCCATACATTTACACTTGAAACAAGATGTAGAGGTGGATGAACTCAGGGTTGAGGCGTGTCTTGCTTCTCTCCCCCGTATCATCTTCCAAGTTACATTTAGCTCCTTTGACCTTGCTCCTATTGATATCTCCTTTCACGTGTTCTCCCCTTACTTTCCTCTCCCCTTACCCTTCCCTCTCCCAATATTCTATACATATGCCTGACGGGGCGGTGTCCTAATCGCAATAGCAACATCAGTGACAGTAATATCTAGCAGCATAACACGAGAAGCACGGCGGGAAGCGCACTGAACAAAACAACCCCCCCCCCCCCCCTTCCCCGCCATCACCCCCCGCCCCCTCCCCCTTCCCTGCTACGCCTCCCAAGCAATGTCGGACTGGTCGGTGAAATTTCGACGTGCTCCGTACCGGCATTGCATGGATGCGAAGGTCTACGGTCGGCCATGCACAACATGAGTACCCCCCCCCCCCCCAATCGTAGAGATGCAAGGGCTTATGGTCATGCATGCGACTGTGGGGGCATTCATGACATGAGTACCCCCACCCCCCCGCCTACAGAGGCATGCCTCCTTACCTGTGCATGGTGCATGAAGGAGGTGTCTTCCCGAGACACGTACCACCACACCACGTAGGTCATCAGGCCGAGGACGATGACCAGCGCCGGGGCCACCGTGAGGGCGGCGAAGATTAGCAGCAGCACCCCGAGAAGGACCACCACCAGTGCCACCAGCAGGCCATGCCGGGGGTCCTCTCCCATAGGCATGACGGAGTGGGGGAGGGGGGGGGGGGGGGGGGGGGGGGGGGGGGCGACAAAAAAAGAAAAAGGAGGGAAAAACGCCTCCGCCTCGTGTGTGTGTTCCGTGCGTGCCTTCAGCAGCCCCCCCTTGTTTTCACTGGTGTTGGTATGGAATCACCACTTAAGCTCTACCGTACCCGAAAACCTAATGTACCGTACTAGTAACGTTTCGCACAACCAAAATATCGTTTTTTTTCGAATTAGAATCCGACTTGGCTTTCGAATTGGTGAACCGCAGCGGCCCAGGTCTTCATGAACCTCTGAGGGGGTTGACGCGAGGCGAGGCGGGGCGGGGGGGCGGGGGGCAGCGCGGTACGGAGCGGCGAGGAGCGGGGCGAAGCGAGAGGGGGTGGAGGGGATGGGTGGGGAAGGTGTTCCGGCATGGAGAAGGAGGGGAGTGGTTCATGCGTCCTACAGATGATCTACAGATAGATCATCTACAGATAGATCATCTACAGTTATACCCCATCTACAGATAGACTCATCTACAGATATATTATCTACAGATAAATCATCTAGATTACCTGGATCATTTTGATCCTATACTGTCGTTATGATGGTATGTGCAGGATCTGCCGTAGTACAGATTCAACCCCCAAAAAACCTGTATTAAATCGAGTGTTGCTTATTACTTATTACCACACTTAGTCGAGAAAATGGTTGAGGGTAACTCTGTGTATGAGACGACTATAACTAACCCTAACCCTCACCAATCAGACCAATCCTAACGCTAACCCTCAGCCAATCAGACCAATCCTCACGTTAACCCTAAGCCAATCAGACCAATCCTAACACCAACCTTAAGCCAATCAGACCAATCCTACGAGTACTGCACGGGGTATGACTACGAGTATACCAGGTACAGCACAGAACACCTATACCTGGTACTCGTACGTAATAAAAAACAGGAACTCTGGTCCAGGCTGGATTTCTTATTTGAGATAGGGAGGGTGTTTTCTACACTAATTTCAAGATAACGACTCCTGGATTTCAATTGTTCTCTAAATCTTAGCCTGGCTTTCTTATCACGAAGCCTGTTTCTTATTATTAGGTGTCCTGTACTGCCGTACAAAAAAAAACTCTTTTTTCAGCAGTCATACCATAAGTACAGGGGTAGACAGCAGTTTGACCCCTTGACTGGCCGCCTCCGTACAATATACACTGTTTAAGAAACACAAGTATATTTAGACCAAAAGAGACCCTTTTGACGCAACCAAAAAGACCGCCGGTCTCTTGCATACTCGTATCATACATAGCTGGTATCATACGGAAAATAAGATTGGCTTTCCGTTTTCCGTTCGTACTTAAGACACGACCCGTATGTCCGAGGTTTTACATGCTCCTTGTTCAAATCTTTCGACTTTTCTACAGGTATCTATACGTATACGTAACGCTTTTTCGATTCGTACGAACACTGCTGCTGTTATTTGTCATTTGTTATTTGCTGCTGCTCGTAGATTGTGATACCACACGGCGGCTGTTGTGTTGTGGTGCTGCGGAGCTGCCGAGTATGCCCGTCAGCAGAGAGACGAAGCAGTGGTCAGGAGGAGGTTGGTATAGCTGTGCTCTCGCGCATTATTGCTGCTGCTGCTGCTGCCGCCGCCGCCGCTGCTGCGCTGTAGCGGCGCGACGCTGAGAGCACTCTTGGACAGAAAGATCTACGTATCCCTGGTACGTATACAGGTATAGTGGCTACGTACGTACTTGGCTCTCAGATGTGCACGAAGACCATGATATCTCGGAGACATTGTGCAACGCAACAACGCAACTGAAATGCTTTGATTTTGAGTGCTTTCGCCGAGAGCAGGGCAACTTGAAATAATTTTAGGGGCAACTCGACGCTCACACTTGCGCGGTTACTCGCCGCATTAATTGAGTTGCACCGGCACATCGCTGAACACAAGACCAGGGACGACCACAGCACCCCTTCCGATTGCCTCACCTCGCCAAGATGGAGTGGGAGTAAGCGCCTGCTTTGCCCACGTGCCGGGAGCAGACGAGCAGACAGACGCACGCGTCCTGCACTCTTTCTTGTTGCGTTATCTCACAAAACGACTCACGACGCACGTTTTTCGCGAGGTTTTTAGAAAAAAACGAAAAATACCCTCGCCGGGCCAGGGCTTGGAACCACGGCCTTGCTGGAGATGCCGACAGCGCACAGCAGATTTCGCGTTAGGGCATGAAACCCTGCACCCAGTGTGGTCCAGAACAAGCAGAAGCAGCCACTTCCAGCGTGGAGCCTCCGGGCACCTTTCCTATTATCTCTCGATGTATATCTGCTTGATTTCAATTTTTCTGTAACAGGTCATGTCTCAGGAGTTCCATTGTGAAGAGCACGGTTTTCGTGTCGGGTACCCGGGGACAGCATTCGGGGTTGGTTCCTGTCCTGGTGTGGAAAAACCAAACGTGGAAACAAGAGGCACACGAGATCAGAACGTAGCGTTGGAGGAGCAGCGATTGTCAGGCCGTGACTATCTCCGGTAGTGCAGTTGCCCCGTGTGGGGATCTCGGGTGCAAGGTGCTCCCTCCGAGTTTTTCGTGAACTTTGCACAGCAGTTCAGCGACTAGGCAGCATGAGCGGTATAGCGGAGGCCAGGCTGAAGGAAGAGCGCAAGTCCTGGCGAAGGGACCACCCCATCGTGAGTGCGAGTTGGTGGTTGTCAGCTCAACGTTGGTTGCCTGCTGTGTGGCGCTGCAATGAGCATGTGTGATGTGGCATCTCTTCACCTCTTGGTCTTGGATTCGAATCTCTCCATCTCAGTGCTGTTCTTTGTTTTATTATTGCAGTACTGCTGTAGACAGCTGTACGAGCACTGAAACAACACCCAGCTTGCCACAAAACTACTCGTTTTTAGTACACACCGTGCACGGGATTGTTATGCGGCCTTCTACAGCTCAAACGTACGAGGTGCCAGCAGGTTGTTTCCCCGAAGAGCATCCATCCCTTGCAGTCGTACGAGAGTGTTCGTCTTGGTTCCGAAGGTCGGACGTCACTAACCCCCACTTCATGATGTAGAAATTTCAGGGCAAACACCTTCCTGATCGGCGTATATGACCGTATATAGCTCAAGTTGCAGGGATGGAAGCCTTAGAATTTGCATGATGTACGAGTATTCCGTACCCGGTATAGTTTATTCCGTACCCGGTACTGGTATAGTTTAAAGCTCACTACGACGTACCAGGTACCTGGTACTTTCCTGGATTGGATCTGTACTTACACAGATCCTCCACAACATAGCATTACGCCAGGTTAGGATATAGATGATCTGTAGATGATCTATCTGTAGATGGTCTACTACTGCTGCTGCAGATCGTGATCTGTCCGATATGTGGTTGGTTACGAGCGTCAGATTTACAGCAGAGGCAGTTCGTACGTAGAACGACATCAAGCGTACATATCCCTGTTCGGTAGGGCTGTGAGTCGGTTTAATTTCGCGACTAATAACTAGTCGCTGGTCGGCGAAGCCGACTAGCTGACTTTAGTCGGTAAGTCGGCTGGCGGAGCCAGCCGACTTGCCGACAAAAGTCAGGCGAGCGAAGCGAGCCAAAAAAGCCCCCCCCGGCCGAGGGGGGCCCGCTGGAGGCGCCCCCGGAGGGCCCGCCGGAGGCCAAAAATACGCTATTTGGCTTCACTTTACGCAAGAAAAGCGCAAACAATATGACCTAGATTCACATAAGTTTCGAACGAAAAACACCTTTTTATTTTAAGACGCGCAGTTGCACGTCTCAAAAAAAAGACGGGGTGATGTGGATACCAGGTCCCCTTCCCCTAGATAGTACCGCCTCATTACACACAAGTTCAAGGTCAACCAGAGGTTGCCCACTCCGTTCCGTGAAGACCCGAGACACCAACCCACCTCGGTGTGTCCTCCACACCACAACCACATAAGAGAGAACCTGCCAGGGGCTCCGCCCCACAAAAAACACAAAAAAAAAAAACTTCAGTTTACACAAGAAATTCACCAAAAACGAGAAGTACAACGCTTGTACCAGGTAGATCTACCCCGGACTAGAGGAACGCGACGGCAATTGTTTGAGTCGCAATACTACCTGGCGGGGATACGAGCGAAAAAGCGAACTCATCACCAAGATAGCGGTGCAAACAATATCCCCAGAAGAAAAGGTCTTGGATCCCTCCGTGATGTTATTCGTTTATTAACGTCTCTCCCAACCTTGCGCGAAACGCGCGCGTCGATGACGGCAGATCCTAAAAACTTCCACAGCGGGTTGTTGGATTTGAGCGGCTTGCTGCGCCTTTGTTCATGCTTCACGCGAGCCGCCTTTACCGCAATTCTGAATTATTATATAGGATAAAGTATAGAAATCGGGGACTTGGTTGTGGCCCGCGTGTGGTTCCAGTGTTATGAGACCAAATATTTCGAAAAAAAACGAAAACACTACTTTAGACACTATAACCCTAACCCCAACCCCGACCCCGCCCCGACCCTTACGAGCTTTGTCTCGAAAAAATCAGGTGTTTTTTTTTTAATTGGTCGACCAAACTAAAAGGTATATAAGAAAATATTCCCCGATTTCCATACTTTATCCTAGATAATAATTCAGTAGTGCGGTAAAGGCTACTGCTTCATGCGGTAGAGCACCGTTTCGAGGTCGCGTGCACTCGCCAAGGTGGTCCGCGGCCGATAATGGCCACAACTTCGCCGACGGGATCTCCGCCCTCAGCGTTGGCATTGGGTGCGCCAGGGCTGACGCCGTCGGCACCGTCGAGAGAGATGGGCTGTTCCGCCATGTGCGCGTGTGTTTGTGTGTGTGTGGATCTCCCGCTGTGCGCTGCAGTGTCACAGGGCATGTGAGGGTATCAGCAGCCCGCAGCAATTCACGTTAAAAGCTGTACCCAGCATTAAAAAGGCCTTCCTACAGTTAAGGAAACCCAGTAAGTCGGAAAGTCGGCTCCTCCGTTTCACGACTGACTATAAGTCCGACTAATAACTAGTCGGCGACTTAAGTCGTGCCGACTCACAGCCCTACTGTTCGGAGCCTCAGAGAGGAGCCCTACGTGGGGTGGCTGGGTTCCGATCTTGGGTGGGTGGGTAGGTGGGCGGTGTGTCCCGACTACATATAATGTCACACCGACACAGCAGTGTAAGGAGGCATTATACCGGTGACTGCCACACGCATTCCACATGGTGATATATATATATACACTCGTAATGATGAGCGCTCTTTCTGTATTAGTCGGTCGCCTCCGATGGTCTATTAATAGTGGTGCCCTCGAATGCTACTAAGAGTTGGTTTACGGGGTTCGAACCTCACGTGGGTCGGACTTTTGAGTTTATTCGCGAAAAAAAAAAAAAACGGAGTCAACTGCTTGAGAGCGCCTATTAATAGTAAGCGTGGGTAGAGGCACAATTCGATGCGAGTCGACGAGGGAAGAAAGGGCTTGAAAGTCTTCTCGCGATAAAAAAGCAAGGCACGAACCTTAGTGGGGGAGGATGGAGAGAAGCCGACCTTGTGACCCCGGATCTGAGTTTCGACTATGTAATAGGGAGGAGAGAGAAAAGAAGGGCGAAGATAATAAAAGGGATGGGGGGGGGGGAAACACACACACACGCACACACTTGAGGGAACTGCATTATACTCGTATACCGTACGCAGTCACTATTAAAATAGTATGGGCACGCCAAAAAAGAATGAACCTTCGTGTGACACGCCACGTCTTTTGAGCGGCTCGCCCTAAATGCAGAACGGGTATACATGTACGAAGCCTCTACACGAAGATAAAAAATGAGAACGACAGCTGTGAGATCGAGGATTTGGTTCAAACCCACTCAATCTTTGCAAGCTGCGTGGGATACTTCGATCGCGCGAGAACTATTACACGGGTTTTGAGGGGAACAAAATCTGACAGCTAATATATACCTGGTATATATATGCCACGAACCTCGTGATGAACGCGTCTGTTCTGATTGGTCGAGGCTGAGGCTGGTCGTTCGGGACGCCCGGTGTCCGGGTGTTTTTCGAATAACGCCTCCAAAACACGCGGCGGAGTCGCCGTGACCGCCCCTGCCAACCTCGAGCCTGTCACAGAGTAGGGCTTAGGGTTAGGGTTAGGGCTGCGGTTGGGGTTGAGTTGGCCTGTGCTGACGTGCAAGATTGCAATTGCACACCTCGGGTAAGATGATCCATTTGGATTGACGCCTTCGTATGCGCTTCATGGTCTAGATATCCATCTCAAGGCAGCTCTATTCCCCGACCTTGTATTATACGTAGATATGATGTACTGCTTGTCTGTGGTATACAGCTCCAGGGTTAAAAATAGGCGGTGAAATGTTGCGCAGTTGCACCATTTTTCTGAGAAATCGGCGTAGCGCACCACGGAAAGGAGTAGATGTGCGGCTTGCCGCACATCCGTTTTTGGTCCCCCGCACCTTTTTGGGCCGCAGGCCCAAAAAAATGTGCGGGGCCAAATTCGCCAAAGGCGAATTTGTTTTTTTGGGTCTGTTTTCGCCGTAGGCGAAAAAATTTACGAAAAAAAAATGTGCGGCCTTTTTTGTGATTTTTTCGACAATTTCATGCTGAATTTCTCTGTGGATTTCCTTTTTAGGGAACCAAGTTCAAACTTATGACGTTTTTATGTGTCCGACGATCAGATAAGGCTTCAAAGGCTCGCAAATATAGAGGAAGAGGTGGTTTGAATGTTTCAATGGTTCGAATGATAATCAAATGAGAAAAAACGCTTGGATGAGTAAGCTGCCCCGTGATAATAATGCCTCGTGAATACACGGAAACCCTTGGTCCCCAATATTCCGGAGGGCACAGGGCACAGGGCGGAAATTGGGGTGATAAGGGGGCGAATCAATTGATTTCAACATTTCGAAGATTCCCCAGCGTTGACCTGCGCGCTGGCATTTTAGCGCTTTAGGTATTGATGGTATATCCATCAGGTATGCACGCAGTTTTGTGTAGCCGCGTCTGTCCTTGTTTCTTTGCTCTTTGCATGAGATTCTAACCCAGTCTGACTCACGCCTGCTATAGGGTAAGAAGAGCGAATGAGACACACATTTTGATTAAATTTACGCATATATGTAAACAAAAAAACGCCTCCGGCGGCCCTCCGGGGGCCCTCCGGGGGCCCTCCGGGGGCCCCTGCGGGGGGCGCACCTCGCCTCCGGCTCGTGGTGCGCGACGCGCACCACGTTTTTTGCCCGTGATGCGCTGGGCGTACCACGCGCTGGGCCACTAATTATAACGCTGTACAGCTCACTGCACAACATGCTTGTCGTAAAATCAAAACGGCCAAAAAATATATATAAGTAGAATATAATTTACTGCTGCAGATCGTTACCGTGATATGTGTCCGATTTTTGTTGACAACGCCAAAACAGACAACGTAAGCGTCGACCCAACCTAACCCCTGACCCCTATAACCCTAGTCCAGGCTTAACCCATTCAGAACTGGAAAACTTATCCCACACTAATTCCAAGTAGTTTATCCCCAAATACGTGGGACCAGTTCTTAAGGAGTTAGGGCCCGTTTCAACGAAGAAAAAAAAAAATGGAAAAAAAAAATTCAAATCCGCTTTTCATTGGTCAACACACGCACCAGCACCGAAGATTAGGATCTTGGGGTATAATCTTGGGTGGTTGTGCGGGTTCTGACCAATGAAAAGCGTTTTTTTTTTTTTCCAAATTGAGTCATTTCTTCTTCGTTAAAACGGGCCCTTAAGGCTCGACCCGAGCGCTGGCTTCGCCGTGCGTTTTGGGAAAAAAAAAAAAAAAAAAAAAAAAAAAACGTGCGGACTGGACCACCACAAAAATCCGCAAACTTTTTTTGTTGGTACTTTTTTATCCAAGGGTACGATTTCGTGGGCCGAGAGTCAATCAAGACAACGGTACGAAAGAAAGCTCGTATATATCATATACCGGTGTACGACTGGGATATTCTATCTCAACCATTGTGCTATTTGTTGCTGCTACTGCTGTTGTGGCATCTGTTTTTTGTTGTGATGTGATTGGTTGGCAGGGATTTTATGCGAAGCCCATGCTGAAGGCCGATAGCTCGACCGACCTCTTGAGGTGGGAGTGTGGCCTGCCCGGACCGGTGAGTGGGTTTCGATTATAACTAGCAGAAACGCCCTACAATCAGGGGCGGGGGGCTGTACCTTCATGCGCTGCACTCGCGCGTAGTCGCTATGCGGGGGGGACCATAGGAACCCTCGCATCCCTACAATTGCAGGGACGAGAGCACGTGGGTTTTCACACCAGGCAGACATTGCTTTGGGGGGGGGGGGGAGGGGGGGGGTACTCATTTGTTGCTCGCCTTAGTCATTTGACCATTGACTCATTTGTTGCTCGCCTTAATCATTTGACCATTGACCACGCATCCCTTTCGAGTCGAGGCAAGGGCAGGGGGGGGGCGTGGGCGTTGGAGAGGTCAAGGCCATTCCAAATTTCCACCGAAAAAAGAAAAAAGGAGAGGGACAGAGTACGTATGGATGTTGTGTTCAAAGATGCCACTTACTTGTGTTTGTATATGCGAGGAGAACGGTCTTTTTCGGACGCGTCAACGGCTCTCCTGGCCTTGTTGTACTGTTTTTAGTGTAGGAAAACGGTCGGTTTGAACGCGTCAACGGTTCTTTTGGCCTTGTTGTACTGGTTTTAGTGGGGGAGAACGGTCTTTTTTGGACGCGTCAACGACTCTTTTCACCGTATTTTACTGGTTTTTGTGTACGAGGAGAACGTTTTTTCTTTAAGCGCCAACGGCTCTTTGGGCCTTATTGTTCTGGTTCTAGGGAAGAGCGTCAAGAGCTCTTTTGACCTTATTGTACTGGTTTTAATCTAGGAGAATGGTCTTTTTGGACGCGTCAACGGCTCTTATGGCCTATATTGCACTGCTTTCAGGGTAGGAGAACGACCAGCCAAGGGCCTCTTCAACGACTTTTTTGACGTGTTATTGTACTGTTTTTAGTGTAGAGAACGGTCAATCAAAGGCCTCATTCGGCCTTATTATACTGGTTTTAACGTAGTGAGCAGTCAGTGAACGGGTCGAGCCACGATCTCCTTGGTTCTATTTGTTGTTATTTTCTTGTCGCGGCTTCGGTCATGATGAGGGTTTCCACCCCTCCTGCGCGGCGGCGTTTTTTTCTCATCCTTGTAGCTTTTCTGGCGACGGGGTTCGGTGCCGGGGAAACCATTTATACGTTGTGTATGTTCTCTGGGCGGAAATGTAAGGACCGTTGAGTATCCATATTTAGAAATGTAAGGACCGTTGGGTGTCCGTATTTGGAATTTGAAGACCGTTGGGTATCCATATTTATATGTATACCCCCAACGTTGCTTAGATGTATATATTTCCGTCCAGTTTTGCTCCATGCCTTTGGAGTTTTTCTTGCTTGCTCCCTCGCTCCCGTAAGAGCGATCGTCTCCCCCCCCCCCCCCCCCCCTATACAAGCGCGACCATCTTCCCGTGCGGTGTGTCGGTGTGCCCATCATCCTGACCCGCGCTGTGCCGCGCCGCGCCTTGTGCCGTCCTTGCCCCGACAGGAGGACACGGATTGGGCTGGAGGGCTGTACAAGGTCACCATGGAGTTCACCGAGGACTACCCCTCCAAGGTTGGTCGAATCGAGACCATATTGGGAACATTGGACCTTTTTTTCTCTTTTTTATTTTTATTTGTATTTTTATTTTTTCTACGATTATTCCATGTTTTTCATATTGCGGCTTTTCTTTCTCCTCCGTCCTATTCAATAGTCGTACGTCAGATCCAGGGCCACATAACAGCCACCACCCCCGCGCCCCGCCCCCCTCCATTCCCCATTGTAAGCATGCGAGGGTTTCCAGTTTGGTCATGAAACTATGGTGGCCGTGTATGAACATGAGTTCGGAGTACACCCGCCCCCTCCCCCGCCCCGTTTACGGTGCGCGCCTTGCGTTTTTTATCGCGAGAAGGTTTCAGCACTTTCTTCCCTCTTCGGGTTATAAGGGGCCCCTTCGGTTATTAAAAAAAAAAGAGTACTTGAGTTTTGAAAAAAAAAAAAAACGTCTTTTTTACAGCAGCAATATCATTTCTGGTGTAATAACACCATAGCAGTACTCCTTACGAAACACGGCATAGCTACTCGTACAGTAGTACAGTTATAATGCTCAGACCTCCGACCGACCAACGTTACAGCTTGTTTTTTATTTGCTCTATTACGGAGGACCATAGTAAACAGGACCAAATATTGCGAGTATAACTAGGTAACTATATAGGTTTTTGCATGTACCAGAGGTCCTACTTACTATGGTCCCCCGTAGTAATATGTTTCGCCCGAAGGGGGCCCTTAACCATGTTAGTACTCCAGTGCACATAACCGTATATTTGGCTCTAATTCCAAGTAATTTGTCCCCATAACAAGACTGCAGTCCTAAAAGGGTGAAGGAGCCTGGTCCAGGCAGAAAAAAATTGCCACGTAAGGCAAAAGAAATGCTGCTCCTAACATATTACGCGTCTGTTTGTTTATTCCGGCGTCGCGTTGCCCTTCCCCCCTCCCCCGCCCGCCCGCCCGTCCGCCGCTGCGGTTTTCTACCACCAATTGTGCGTTTTTTTGTTGCAGCCGCCAAAGTGCAAGTTCGTCCCCCCCCTGTTCCACCCCAACGTCTACCCGTCGGGCACCATTTGCCTTAGGTAAGTAAAATGTTTGTGGCTACATTATACTACAGTTTATGTATGGCGCAGTCGATCCTGGCTGGTGCGAGACATGCCTGGTATCGTACAGGAGCAGTGTTGGATACCGTCGAACGATAATGGAAATCGTTTTTTTTTTTTTTGTACAAGACGATTATATATGCTTCGTGTACCGATATACTTGATTTTTTTTTTTTTTTAACAACAGCTGTGAGATCAAGGATTTCATCGAAACTCATCTTTGCTATATAGATGAGTGTGATACTTCGATACACAGAAAAAAATATATATCGTACATCATTTTTTGCGATTTGGATGTTCGATGCATGCAAGCTTAAGCTTGCGTTCCAGTTGATATCAGCATGAAAAACACGGAGGTACATACTCTTAGGTGTCAGGGGGTATAGAGGTGTAGGCACGCTAGATACGACGTATCGAAACTGACTGTAGATGCATATCGATGTATCGATATATCGGAATTTTCGTATATCGATGTATTGGATTTTTCGTTGAGATAAACAACAAGAGTGAGACATCGAACAAGCACCTGCTGTTTGAACTCGAAAAACAGTCTTGGCCGCATACTGCGTTTGGCTGTCACAGATACCAGCTCGGTGACTGAAAGTCAACTATGTTTGATACGGACATGAGAGTCCATATGCCAACAATCTCGGTACGAGTGTGCAAATGTCGAACGAAGCTTTTTTTTTTCCCCGACCGTTTCGTCGCGAAAGGTAACGTAGAACCCTGCAGTTTTATGATATCCTTACCACTCTTCTACACATTCATATTCAATGAAAACGGTTCTTATATTTAGGGACAGAGGGGGTATGCCCGTTTCGTTGCGAATCGTTACTTGACATGTGCCGCGTTTTCCAGATTGACCGTTTCGCCTTGAAACGTAACGTGGAAGAAATTACAAGTATTATCTCGCACATGACGGTCATTTTCGTCACGAAGCATAACTTGACAGGTGCTGCGCTTTCCGCGGATTTGACCGTTTTGCGCCCCGAAACGTATCGTGAAAATGCTCATCATATATAATGAATAACGACCGTTTCGCCGCGAAGCGTAACGTGACATGCATGACGCCTTTTGTGAATTCCCGTTTCTCCCCCGAAACGTCACGTGGAACCCTACATCAATACTAATACGGGGGACCATAGTAAATACTAGTAAATAGGACCTACGGTACAAAAACCTATATATTTCCTCATTTTTACGAACAACATTTGGTCCTGTTTACTATGGTCCCCGTAAAACGAAGACCGAAAAAAAGAGCCATTATTTACAGCATTGAACGGCCATCATCGCTTGGTTGGTGGGGGGGGGGGGGGGTTACTTTTATTTTGGTGTCCGAACGGCCTAGCGTAAGGAGTGGCGCGCCCCGGGTGGTGCGGCATAAAATAGTCCTGCTCATTGCTGCTGCGCGCCCCCGGGACCACAGTTAATAGGACCTACTATCGTTCGTAAAAATAGGTAAATAGAGTGTTTGCGATAGAAGTAAAAAATATATATACTTTCCTTCCGCTAAAAAAAGTGAATTCCCTTCCCCTCAAGGTTTCGGTGTGTTTGCGATAGAAGTAAACAAAATCCTGCAGGCGACGCCTCCGAAAATAATAAGGGAAGTGGGGTGAGGCAATGCGGCAAACCAAAGAAACAACGAAAACAAAAAGTAGCGTACGAGAGGAACGGCAGCCCAGCAACGGTGGCGGCGGCAGGGGTATGACCGCAGTGCCGCAGCTGCAATCCCACGACCGCAAGCAGCAGCACCGGTGGCTGCAGCTACGTGGCGGCAGCCCCAGCAGCAGCGGCAGCCCCAGCAGCAGCGGCAGCAACAGCAGCAGCAACAGCAGCAGAGCAGCAGCAGAGCAGCAGAAGCAACAGCTTCCGTTTTCGCTTTTTTCGATTTTGGGTCCAACTATTCTTGTCGTCGTGTGCTGCTCCTGCTGCTGCCCACGACCTACGCGCGACACCGCGCCGGCACGCTCCGCTCCAAGCCCGCCCGGCGCCCGACATATATAGACCGTGGCGGCGCGCCGCCGCTGCTGCTAGTGCTGCTAGTGCTGCTACCGCAGTGTGGTGAAATTGAAATGATACACGGCGATCTGTCATCCTGTCGCGCTCTACAAGCAAGGCGGTACGAGTACGTCTCCATACGACTCGTACGAGTAACTCGTACGAGTAGTTCTTCTGAACAGCGCATCCTCCACGACACCAAGCCGGCGAGAGCGTACCGTAGCGGGCCGCCAGCAGTCCGCCGGCGCCCCGTTAGCAAAATCCAGCACCGCTTGTCCGTATCATACTGCTGTAGCACACCTCCCGAGCCTCTGTGCTCCCACCGGTTGTTGTGTTGTGTAGAGCAAGCAGCAAGGTTGGGGCCTGTGGGAGACATGGAGACATCTCCCATAATTTGGGGCGTTCTGCGTCGGTAGAATGCTCGGTGCTGTAGGCCAATCAAACTGAGAGACAAAAGTTACCGTAACTTTTGATCAAAAACATACTTCTCTAAAGTAAATTTTTGCCGTTTTTTCAAAAATTTACCTCAAATCCTTCCTTCGGCAGAATTTTTAGAGAAGTAAAAGTAAAAAAAAAAAAAAAACGCAAACACTCTAATATATAGGTTTTTGTCTGTACCGTGGGTCCTATTTACTACATTAGCCCACCCCGTAAAATAGTAAAAATAGGTAAATATATAGGTTTTTTGTGTGTGCTGTAGGTACTATTTACTATGGCCCCCGGCAATAGATATATATGTACGACCGTTTCGCCTTGAACCGTCACGTCACGTGACATGTATCGCGCTTGCCTGGTTGTTTTTTTTGTTTGTTGTTTTACAGCATTTTGGACGAGGACGAGGGGTGGAGGCCGGCGATCACGATCAAGCAAATGCTCATGGGCATCCACGATCTCTTCGACACGCCCAACCCTAACAGCCCGGCGCAGTCCGAGGCCTACCAGCTCTTCGTGTGAGTGCTCAATTTTGCTCAAATATTTTCAAGTATCGAATATCGATTATTGATTATCGAATATCGATTATCGAATATCGAATATCGACTATTGATTATCGAATATCGATTATCGAATATCGACTATCGAATATCGATTATAGAATATCAATTATCGAATATCGAATATCGATTATTGATTATCGATTTGTCATCTGTCGAATGTATACGTACAGCAGTAGTGTCGAATATTAAAAAACGCGACAATTTGTCGGAGGGCATGATTTACTTTTCATTTCCGACGTTATACAAAGTTTCTCCTTTTTTATTTTTATCTTTATTTTTATTTTTTTTGCCCGGCGCTCCGCTGTCCGAGGTCTATACATACCAGCTCTTCTTGTGAGTGCTCCATTTGATCCATTTGATTAATATCAAACGTTGAATAGGTTGTTTGTTTTGTTTGTTTTTGTTATGTTGTGGCGTTTTATTCGTTCTACGCGTATTCCATTACTCTGGACTGAAATGCCAGGACCGTTCAGTCTTAATATTAATGATGTCTTAACCCTTACAGGACTGGAGTCCCGTTTTGGGATCAAATTACTTAGAATTTGAGTGGTTTGCCCACAAAATGGGACTGCAGTCCTAAAAGGGTTATAACCCCTTAAGAACCGGTCCCACGTTTTTGGGGACAAACTACTTGGAATTAGTGTGGGATAATGTTTTCAGTTCTGAATGGGTTAAGCCTTCCTTACATTTCCGTCCAGAACGTCCCCCCTCAACGAGAGCTATACGTACGTAACTGTAGTAACAGCGTAACGTGACGAAACGGGATGATTTCGTACATGAGGAGGCATGCTGCTGGCTGGGGTAGGGGATAGGGGATGCGTCCGAAAGGCAACATGAGCAGGCGTTTCGGCCGCGCGCGCGCGGGCAGCACCACGAAACTTGTTTCACGCCGTTCATGCTGTCACTATAATGAATCGAAGGTGAGTAATAGTGCATTTTTTTTGCTTGTTAGGTCGATACTATGATACACATCGCCCCTAAAACGGATTCCACTCGAGGGTGGCGTTTTTCCTCCTCCCCTCCCCACCCCACACCCCTGCACCCCCCAACAGAT
>MEHQ01000463.1:1135953-1154731 GCA_008828725.1 Saccharina japonica | reverse complement strand
AAGGCAAGGCAAAGCAAAGCAAAGCAAAGCAAAGCAAAGCAAAGCAAAGCAAAGCAAAGCAAAGCAAAGCAAAGCAAAGCAAAGCAAGGCAAAGTACAGCAAAGCAAAGCAAGGCAAAGCCAAGCCAAGCCAAGCCAAGCCAAGCCAAGNCACGCCGCCTTGAATTCTTCCACACCGACCGCTGTGCTGCTCTCGAACACGCATTGGGTGGCGGCAGCGGTGGCGGCAGCGGTGGCGGCGACCCTTCGCACGGGAAGGATAGGGTACGGTAGGGTAGGGTAGGGTAGGGTAGGGAGGGGAGGGGGAGGGGTGGGGGGGGAAGGGCGGTTAGATAAGGAGTCTATTAATTCGGTCAGTGTCAGTAACAGAAAAGCGTCGCACGGTCGCAAAACAAGAAGTCTGTGTACGCACATACTCGAAGTTGGGTACCACCCCCGCGAGGCGGCCCCTGCAGGGTGAGGTGTGGAGCTTCAGCCGAACCTCAATTGTGGATAAACCTTTCACGCCTCGGAGAGATCATCTACAGATACATCAGATAGATCATGCCCTCACTCAATGACCTAGATTTATCAGAGGAAATTTCATTCCTGATCTGTATGATCTTTATAATATGTATGATCTGTATGATCCGTGTGATTTGTATGATCTGTATGATTTGTATGATATGTATGATTTGTGTGATCTGTATGATTTGTATGATCTGTATGATTTGTATGATATGTATGATGTGCACGTATGATATGTATGTCCTGTATGATTTGTATGATCTGTATGATCTAGCTCATCATGTTGCCGGGTGGAAGCCGTATAACCTGCACGATCTAGGACATTGTTTTTCCGGGTGGGATCTGTACGATAACAGATCCTGCACAGTATCTCACAACCGCAGCTTAGCATACATATGCTGTAGTCTAGATGATCTATCTGTACATCATTTGTTGGAGGTGTGAAAACGCTTTTCATTGCCGTTACGACTCGACAACAACACCGGCCACTGCTTGGTCGGGGGGGGGGGGGGGGGGGGGGGGGGGGGGGGGGGGGGGGTGTACTCATGTCGTGCACGGCCGTAGTCCTATGACCATGTAGACCCTCGCATCCCTACAATGCTGGGACGTAGCGCGTTGGGTTTTCACCGACCAGGCAGACATTGCTTGCGCCAAGCGCGAAGCGCCCTGAGGTGTTCGGCGAATCGCATGAAGGGTGAGCTACATCCTACTAAGAACCGCTTTTGAGGCGGACTTGAGGGAGGGAGGTCGAAAAAGTCTTCAAAAGGCATATCATACGTATTCGCAAGCTTGCACAGATGCTCCGAGTACGTTGGAGTAAAGTAAGGAGTGTTGGGGATAAAATACTTCAGGTATTTCATGTACTCGGAGTATTTCGGGGTTCGATACTGCTCGTACTCGGAGTATTTCGGGCAAGAACACTCTCGATACTGCTTGTACTTGGAGTATTTCGGGGTCCGATACTGCGGGTGTTCCTTGTACTCGCAGTATTTGGGGCTTCAGTACTGCTCATACTCCAAGTACTCCGAGTATTTCAGGCCGCCAGTACTATAATACTCTCAAGTACTCGGAGTACGAAATGTACTCGATACTCGGAGTATACTCGCAGTGTGAAGTATATTAGGAGCATCTTTGCATCATTTTTAAGACTCGCCCGTCATTCCTCCCAGGTTGTCGGAGCATGTGACTGGCGTTTATAGCATTCCAAAATTCACAGATGCTCCCATTACCTGCAAGTAAAATTAAAGTATTTCAGAGAAAAAACACCTCAGGTACTTTGTGTACTCGCCATTTTTCGGTGTCCAATAATCCCGATACTCGGAGTACTCCGAGTAATTTAGATGTTTGTACTCCGGGTACTGCTTGTACTCGAGGATAAGACTGCTCATACTCCCAGTACTCGGAGTATTTGGGCCTTCAGCGCTGCTCATACTCCAACCACTCCGAGTATTTAGGCCACCAGTACTCTAATACTCTCAGTAATCGGAGTACAAAAAATACTCGAAACTCCGAGTATACTCGGAGCATCTGTGCAAGTCTCGTATTATATGATGGGTGGGATAATACCGGTATCATATCCACTCCGGGCGGAAATATAAGGACACTTCAAGCATTAATAAGAATACCAAACGTCCCTTATATTTCCGTCCAGGGTGATTATACATAAAAAAGGTACCCCGATTTAAGAGGGAGCGCCCCGTGACAATCTTAACCCTTATAGGACTGGAGTCCCGTTTTGGGGACAAATTACTTAGAATTAGAGTGGTTTGTCCCCAAAACGGGACTGCAGTCCTAAAAGGGTTAAAAGCCAAAACAATCGCTCTTGACCCATTCAGAGCTGAAAAAAAAGGTCCCACATTAATTCCAAGTAGTTTGTACCCAAATTCGTAAAACCAGTTCTTAAGGGGTTAACTACACATTGCTCTTATCTGTACATAGTGGGAAATATATCGCTTTTGGTAGAAGCGGTGGATAATGCCGATTTGACCGCTCTTAACCCGTTCAGAACTGAAAAAATGTCCCACACTAATTCCAAGTAATTTGTCTCCCCCAATTTCGTGGGACCCGTTCCCAAGGGGTTAAAAATCCCGAATGCTTTTATCTTGGGCGCTCTTGAATCGAGGTACCCACTGCAGCTGTCCAACATTTTTTTCTTGGGGGAAAAAAAAAAAAGTGTTTTGTTGACCACCGTGGGATTCGAACCCACGAGTACGAATACATGACGACCTGAACGCCACCCGATAGACCGCTCCGGCAGATGGTCCTCAGCATGAAAGCGGGTAACCATTATTGCGACTTTGACCACCCTTTTTCGAGTTGTTATTATTGTACCGTGTTACATTGTATCTACTTGGTATACGTACGAGTATTATTGTTGTTGTTGTCTTCACATTAAACCCGTTCTTTCTACTCAACCACATCAGTACACCCAGTGCCTGTCCTGATTCCCAATCCTAGAGAGATACAAATTCTGTGGTCACAGACTGTGAAACAGACAAAAACCAAAACAAAATAAACGCAAATTAATGGGTAAAGCAAGTGAGATTATAGCACTAATTAATACGGGAGACCATAGTAAATAGGACCACATATCACTACGTACTAAAAATAGGCAAATATATAACTATATAGGTTTTTGTGTGTACCGTAGGTCCTATTTACTACATTAGCCCACCCCGTAATACTACTGCCGTAACTATAAACTAGTTTGGGCTGGTCGGTGTTGCTTGCTTGCCCGGGTACTCCCCCGGTGGTTACTTCCTTTCCCATTAGCTCTCAAAAATACTTTTTGTGTCGGGTTCTTCGTTCTTGTCCGGTGGCTATATACGTACGTACGACTAGTAGCTGGTATACACGAGGAACGAACACGCCTGCCGCCGTGTTCTCTCCCCTTTCAGCTTGCGACACCCCCCCGGGCCCCCGGGACTTCAAGTCAACAACCACAATTCCGAAGGGGAACTTTGTATGTATGATGTATACGTGTATTTTTTTTTTTTGTTGTTTTTTTTTTTTCCCATCCCATTTATTATATTCGCCCTCCTTATTCTCTCTCCCTCTTCAGTCGTAACTCAGGTCCGGGGTCACTAAGTAGGCTTTTCTTCTCCTACAGTACCTCCCCACTACGGTATAAAATCCGTGCCTTGCATTTTTATCGCGATAATATTTCAGTACTTTCTTCCCGGTATACGTAGAGAGTACCGCCCCCTCGCACAGGGAGGCTCAGGCTGATTTTCTCATGCTAGGGCCATTCGAAAGCACACTTTCGAATGTTGCGCTTCCTTCTTTTGGTCCCCGAAAAAACGTTTTTCTCTAGTATCACGGAGGGTCATAGTAAATAGGACCAAATGTTGTTCGCATAAATAGTTTGATATATATATATAGGTTTTTGTACGTACCATAGGTCCTATTCACTATTTTTTTTTTTTTTTTTTGTTTTGTCCATCCCATTTATTATCTTTGCACTTCCGTCTTTCTCCCTCCTTTTAGTCGTAACTCAGATCCGGGGTCACAAAGTAGGCTCCTCTCCCTCCTCCCCCACTACGGTTCTTGCTTTGCATTTTTATCGCGAGAAGATTTCAGCACTTTCTTCCCTCGTCAACTCTCGTCGAATTTTGCTTTACCCACGCTATAATTAGCGCTCTCGACAGACGGTGTCATTTGAGAATAAAACCTCCATGGGGGAGAATCGAACCCTCGACATCCGGCCCAAAAGGCTTCGTGGCTACCAGTTAGACCACCGGGGCGACCGGCACTATGGTCCCCCGTAATTGTATTACGGGCAAGGACTATAGTAAACACTAGTAAATAGGACCAAATATTGTTAGTAAAAATAGGTAAAACATATAGGTTAGTGTGTGCCGTAGGTCCTACTTACTAGTATTTACTACATTAGCCCACCCCGTATTAGTGTCCGCCACAGAACTGTTGCGGGGGACCACAGTAAATAGCAAATAGGACCACATGCTGTTCTGAGTAAAAATAGGTAAATGCTTCGAAGTATATAGGTTTGTGTGTGTGCCGCAGGTCCTATTTACTACATTAGCCCACCCCGTAATGGAAGCAGTAGTGTACAATGGATGGTGCGTTGAGCCCAGCCAGGCCAGTCACCAGGTAAGGGTCAGCGTTCTGAAAAGGCTATATATACAGTGGGTACCCCGACTTAAGAGAGAGGGCACCCTATATAAGAGAATAGATACTGGTACAGTTAGTGTGGGATAAGTTTTTCAGTTCTGAATGCCCTATCGCAGCAAGTTTCAAGCGAAAAAATACTGGTATATTCATGATGTGTGCTTTTGCAAGAGAGGTCGTGGGTGTTTGTGAAGGTTGGGCTTGTGACTCGCTGAGACAACTTGTGTCAGGCGGGTAAAAGCGGAGGCGAGCGGGTCAAATGGGTGAAACAATAAAAGCTTCTGGAGCATCAGTTGTTGAAGAGCTGGGCTGTTTCGAAGAGCTATCTATTGAAAGCTGTTGAAGGTCTGGACTGAACTGTTTATCAAAAGTTGGGCCGTAAATTGGGCCGTTTGTCGCGAGAAAGAGCTGTCTTACGGTCCACTCGTAGCTAACGACCGACCCAGGTTTACGTAAATGTCATTTTATAATCTACTGGTCGTACCGGTTCATTTTTTCTGGTGTAACTGCTGAACAAAATTGAACGACCGCATTCGGCGTCTCCAGCGGAGATCTGGTGGTGGTGGTTGCGGTGGTGATGGAGGCGTTTCTATTGGAGGCGATCGGCTGAAAAAGCTTCAGCTATTATAGTCCACTCTCCGTCGATGGCTGCCGTTTTGCTTCTTTCATAAGAAACAGCAAATCCTAGATGGATTGATGGGGTACAGAGCCAAATCATGTTTTGAGTTGAATCAAGTAGGGGAGGGGATTACTAAAAAAATGGAATTAGACCTCGAAACAGAGTTGAAAAGCAGGGGGTTTGGGAAATTAAATAATTTCCGCGACAGAGCCCAGTAACTAAAGTCACTGGGAAAGTCGGGCCCGTCTCGTAGCATATCGTCCGTGTCATAAGACATGTTGCCATAGCCACTTGTGCAATAACTTGCGGTGTAGTTTAACGTTTAAGATGTTGCCTCATAAAAACTGTCGCCTGCCGTCCCGAAGGTTGTTGAAATGTGTCGCTACAACATGTACGTTTTTGAAGCAAACGCCTCTTGAGCGGGTCTAGCAACACGCTGGCTGGTCTCCTCGAAAAAAAACAGGGAATCATAGCAACACTTGATGAAGGAACGCAAAAAGGCACATCAGCCTCCCACGTACGTACAAAACTGGACATTTTACTGTTCAGGATGTTTCACCCGCATGCCCGCGAAGATACATAAATAAAATAGGTATACATCATGTACATCACCCGCCATAGCGCGCATCCCCAAGATGAGCATTCCTCATATCACCTCCATGCTATAAGCCGCGTGTCCGCAAGACAAAAATATACTCAACAGGTACCATACAATACCACCACTTATCATACAACAACTACGAGTATTAAATATATACCGAAACACTCCCCATCACTTTCTGCTTATTTGTTTTACGCCGATCGTCTTTTGAATGAAGACTTGCTCGCAAAAAATCTCGTTGGCGGTCCATACCTTAAGACAACGCCGAACGAAAACAAAAACAAAACATGGAGGTACTCTGCTGTAAGCGACTACAACAATCAATGTCCTTTCGTAGCCAAGCACATACAAAACAACCAAACAAAAAAAACGAGCATTGACAGCAGTGCTGCGCAGCTCAATGCGCCACAAAGAAACAAAGGCAAATGTTCAAAAATTCAAAAAGGGTTTACTACTGTAAGCAGGCCAGGGGAAACGGGGGAGGGGGTCTACCTTGTGGCCTCGGCGCAAGAGTTTATCGCTGGACCCAAAGAGACAATACAAAAAAGGAACACCACCACTACCAACACCACCACCAACAGCTGAAAAAGCTGGGTGGATGAGAGCCTTGACCGTTTCTTAACCCCATTCCATTTTTCGGGGACGAAAAAAAATCTTGGAAATTGGTGTGGGATCACCTTTTCCTACACTACACTGGAATCGTAGGAAAGGGTTTTTTATAACGGAAAAAAATGAGCTCCCGAAAACAAAAACAACAAAAAGTGAAACGAGGCTCGTACCGTGATCCATCAATACAAAAAAAACACGAGTATATATATATACGTACGTACACACACAAAAAAAAAACGTACACGAGACTATAAATGAATATCAGAATCGACCACTACACACGTACCAGTATTTTTGTAGCATATGCCTGCAGCGCGCGAGCAGTGGCGAAAACAAATCGCACACTGCTGTGGGCGAGCATGGGCAGATTCCATAACCAAGGGAACCGATCTCGCCAATATCACCAACCACGTACATCCCTTACCAAGGCTATAGAGTCTTCGTACATGAATACGCGCCCTTCCCTATGCCTATATACGTACGTATATACAAAAAAAATCCCAACTAAACCCTACTGGGCATGAAAAAATGCTACCGTCGGTCATGTCAACCGTTTCCTTAATTACAGTGTCGGGGGGCGCGCAGCAGCAATGAGCAGGACTATTTTATGCCGCACCACCCGGGGCGTGCCACTCCTTACGCTAGGCCGTTCGGACACCAAAATAAAAGTAACCCCCCCCCCCACCAACCAAGCGATGATGGCCGTTCAATGCTGTAAATAATGGCTCTTTTTTTTTTCGGTCTTCGTTTTTACACGCCTCCTCTCTCCGCGTGTACTTCAGACATGAAAAAAAACAATATCACCCCCGCCTCCGACCTAAAAGAAGGGGCCAATGCAGCAGTCGTTCCACCTTTCTTTTTGCCGCCATTAGTGTACGACTCCTTGCTCCTACGTATCAAAGCAGGTCGGAAACCAAATCAAGACCACTCTACCTCTATCAAGAGGAGTGGCCAACGCTGTACCATCGTCATTTTTTTTTTGTTGCCGTCGTTTTTTACGAGTCCTCGCTGCGTGTGTATTTTGTACTCGTCATTTTTGTTGGCCGTCGTTTCACGAGTCCTCGCTCCTTGCGTGCTTCGGAAATCAACATCAATAGTTCACCCCCCTGCAACTAAAGCAGTGGCCCATGCTGCAAACACATCCACTTCTTTTTTGGTCGCCGTTGTAAGTACGCCTCCTTGCTCCTACGTAAAAAATCAGTTCGGAAACCAAAAATCAATAGATCACACTCTCCAACCAAGCAGTACCCAATGCTGCAGTCGTCACTACTACTAGCTTGTGAGCCCCTTTCACGGCTCCTTGCGCATACCACCGTTCGGACGCAACATATGCATATCATCCTCCACCCCCAAGCAGTGGCCAATGATAAATGCTGCATATAATCGTCCTTATTTGGCTTCGTTTTTTACGACTGACTCCTTGCTCCGTGCACTTCGGATACCAAAGCTATCCTCCCCCCTAACCAATATTAATAAACAGTGGCCAATGCTGTGATATGTAAGTCAATAGTCACGTTTTTTTTGTCCTCGGCCTTTTCCCGCTCAAGTGCCACAGGGGTAAAAAGACAAGAGTGACCTACCTCCCCACGGCTCACTGGTGCAAAATCGTACCAGGGTACTGCAAACAAAATGCATCAAACAAGGTAAAGTTATCGATCACCCAACCGCCGCAGTACCACAATCAATACCAACATCAACAACAAGTCAACATCAGAACCAGATATTCGTACCAGCACCGACATCAGCACCAGTACCAATACTGCTACCAATGCCAGCATCAAACTCAGTATAAAACTACCGGAACCACCACCAATACAAGTACCCTAACATCAAAACATCAATGCAATTATCAGCACCAACATCGTCCCACCAATATTTGTATATACCAGTATATACCAAATGTCAATGCCGACACCAATACCAGCATACACCCTGATACGTACGCATATATGTACGGACCCGCGCATTTATTTTTGCCTTCTAGGGGTAGCAACTAATATTTTTCTGAGGCATTTCACTTGATCGATTATAGTACAGGGCCTCCACATATACCTCCCCGAAAAACGATTTTTCCGAAGAAAAAAACTAAACTAATTGTGCAGCCCGATAAACTAACTATCCCAAAGACTGCGTGCGTACGTAAGTACCTTGAAGTATACCACGGAAATCACTGCAAAACACTACTGGCACTCCAACGATCTATATATCCCCGGTCGGTCATAAATATTTAGGCCCCACAAATTATATATATATATATCCCTATTGCAACACGCCTCTAGGGGTGTAACACCCAATGTGGACGCAACGCAGCCTGTACCAACTTGGACCCTTCCAACATACCTGGTTATCAAGTTTTATACAAACAGCCGCAGGAATCCCGACACGCTCGGCGCAAGTTCTCCTTTCCCCACACCAAAACAAAATGCAAAACAAACGCCCAAAAACAGACCCCCCCCCCCCCCCGGCGTGTCATTCGGCATCGCTCATTGCATCGCGGTTTCACATTGGCGTGAAGGGGTGGGACGGGGACCGGACCGGATTGAACTGAAGATCAGACCGGTCTCAGGAACGTTATCACAGATGGTCTCCGTACCGGTCCCCGGACCGATCTCCGTACCGGACCAAACCGAACCGAGGACCAGTCATATCTCGCCAGTCAGCTGTCCGCGGCAGCCCGCCCTTGATGCGGAGCCCTGAGAACGCTGAAGCTTCTGCCGATGCGCATGTTCCACCCCCCTCGAGACCCTTTGCACCACCCTCGCCACCCGCGCCCCGCCCCGCAGTTACCCTCTCGCCCCGCCCCGCCCTCCGCAAGACTCCGGGCGCTTCCTGTTTCGATTAGCACAGGTTCCCGCATCGGTCTTCTTGGGCTGGCTGTTCGGTTTGCTCTTGGAGTTGGTTGCTCTTGGGGTCGTTTTTGGGAATGTTCTTGATACTGTTCTAGGGATTTATCTTGGGGCGGTAATCGGGCTTGGTCCTAACACGTTTTTCGGGCTTTTTGCTCTTGGGGCTGTTCTCGGACTTGCTCTTGGGATCGTTCTTGGGAACGTTTTTCGGGCGAAACTGGGGACTGTTCTTGATCTCGTTCTTGTTCTTGGCGTTCTGTTCCCTCTTGGGCCTCGCGACAACAGGGTCATTGTCACCCGGCGCGGCGTGTTCCCTCACCGTGCCCGCAGAACCGATTCCGACATGCTTCTGGCCCTGCGGCGGTGTTTGGAATGCTTTCTCCTTGGGCCCCTCGCGGCCCTTTTCGACTCTCGTGCAGACACCGTCAACATTTTTCGTGTTTCCATCGCCGTGCTCAGCCCCCGAGCAGGTCCACTGCTGGCGTTCGCCCTTCCTCCTCTTGACGCCCTTTTCTCCCCCTTCCCTCACCCTCGAAGCCTTCTTCTCCTCCTCCCCCTCCTCCCGTCCCTTCCGCGCCTCCCCTTCACTCTTCCCCTTGCCGTTGGCGAATGCCTGATTCTCCGAACTGGGCTTCCTCTTGTCCTCCTTTGTGTCCTTCTTGGCATGCTTGCCCTTTTTGCCAGTTTTGTTCTCCTTGTTCTCCTTTTTGTCCTTTTTGCCCTCTTTTTTGTCCTCAGTTTTGTCTTTTTTGGCCTTTTTGTCGTCCTTCTTGTCCTTCCTCTCGGGCCCCGCGGCAACGGGCTTATTGTCGCCCGGCTCGGCGCGCACCGTCACCGTGTCGGTCGAACTGATTCCGAGATTTTCCTGACCCTGCGGCGGTGTCTGGGCAGCCCACTTCACGGGCCCATTTCCCATCACCCTCGTGCAGACACCGTCGACACCTTTAGAATCTCCGTCGCCGCGCTTAGCCCCCGAGCAGGTCCATTGCTGGCGGTCGTCCTTCCTCATATTACCGCCCTGTATCCCTCCCCCTCCCCTCACCCTCACAGCCTCCTCCAACTCCCCCCCTCCCTTCCGCGCCTCCCCTTCGCCCTTTCCGAATGCCTGCTTCTCCGAGCTGGGTTTCTTCTTGTCCTCCTTTGTGTCCTTTTTGTCCTTTTTGCCCTTTTTGTCCGTTTTTTTCACCTTCATGTCCTTTTTGCCCTCTTTTTTGTCCTCAGTTTCGTATTTTTTGGCCTTTTTGTTTTCCTTGTCCTTCCTCTCGGGCCCCGCGGCAGCGGGCTTATTGTCGCCCGGCTCGGCGCGTACCGTCGCCGTGCCGGCCGGACTGATTCCGAGTGTTTTCTGACCCTGCGGCGGTGTCTGGGCAGTCTGCTTCTCGGGCCCATTTCCCATCACCAGCGTGCAGACGCCGTCAACACCTTTCGTACTACCGTCGCCGCGCTTACCCCCCGAGCAGGTCCATTGCTGGCGGTCGCCCTTCCTCATATTACCGCCCTGTTTCCCCCCGCTTCCCCTCACCCTCAAGGCCTCCTTCTCCTCCTCCTCTTTCCGTCCCTTCCGCGCCTTCACCGCACCCTTTTCCATCCCCTTTTCCTTGCCCGTTGCCTGCTCCTCGGAGCTGGGCTTCTTATTCTTGTCCTTTTTGTCCTTATTGTCCTTGTTGTTGTCCTTCTCCTCCTTGTCCTTCTTGACCTTGGTCGGCGGTCGCGTCACTACAGTCGCCGCCGCCGCCGGCACATCGTCCGCACGCGGCTGCGTTCTTGGCACAATCTTGCCCGCACTCCCCTTTCCCTTCGCCGCCTCCCTGGTATTTTCGGAACCTTCAGGCGCACGCGGCTTCGGTCGCCCTCGCTGTACGGGGTGAGCGGCAGCCGGGACAAAACTGCCGCCGCCGCCGCCGCCGCCGCCGCCGCCGGGGGTATGAGCACGGGCATGCGCACCGGCGCGAGCGCGTGCTTCCGCCGCCAAGGCCCTGTCGGCCTCGCGTTGCTCCAAACGTTCCCTCTTCGTCTCCTTTTCCATCTTATCTTTCCTTGTTGCCTCCTTGCCGTTCTTCTTGCCGACGCCGCTACCGCCACCGCCGCCACCCCCGCCGCTACCACCGCGGGTGCGAGCGCGCGCTTCCGCGACTGCAACGACCTTGCGTTTATTTAACCGCATCGCCTCGTCATCCCTCTCTTTTTGGGCGCGGGCGCGGGCGCGGGCACGCGATTTCTCGGCCACGGTCATCGCAACCTCGTTTTCCTCTGAAACCGTCGACTTCGCGTTATTCTTCTCCTTCTTCTCCTGTTTTTCCCTGGCCTCCTTGTCTTCCTTCTTGCCGATACTGGCACCGCCGCCACCGTCGCTACCACCACGGGAGCGAGCACGTGCTTCCGACGCCGCCGCCACGACCTCGCGTTGCGCCAACTGAACCACCTCGGTACTACTCCCCTTCTCCTTTCTCTTCGCCGGCTCGTTGCCGGTGGTGCTGTCGCCGATAATGCCACCCCCACTGCCACCACCGCCAACACCGCCGTCGCCGTCGCCAGAGGCGCGGCTGCGCGATCCCACCTCCGCGGCCACTACGATATCGCGCTCCCCCAACCCTTCCTCGATATCCGGCACCTTGGCGGCCTTCTTGTCTTTCTTCTTCTCTTTCTTCGAGGTCTCCTTGCCTTCCTTCTTTTCGATGATTGAACCGTCGCCACCGTCGCCACCGTTGTTATCACCGCGGGTGGGAGCGCGCGCTTCCGCCGCTACCGCCGCCACGACCTCGCGTTGCTCCAACTGCATCACCTCGGAATTCCCCTCTTTCTCGGCGCGGGCGCGGGCGCCGGCACGCGATTCCTCCACCGCGGCCACCTCGATCTCGCTCTCCTCCACCACCACCAACTTGGCGTTCTTCTTCTCTGTCTCATCCGGCGTCTTCGTGGTCTCCTCGCCTTCCAGCTTGTCGATGCTTGCGCTGCCACCGCCATTGCTGCCGTCGCCGCCACCACCGCCACCGCCACCCAAGCCCGCGATGGCGCGCGATGCCGCCGACCCACCGACAACCACGGCCTTGCGTCCATCCAAATCCGTCACCTTGGCGTCCTTCTTCTCTTTCTGCTTTGTGGCCTCCTTGTCACTACTGTCGCCACCGCCACCGTCGCCGCCGCCGCCGCCGCCGCCGTCTTCGCCGGCGCCGGCACGACGCGATGTTTCCACCGCGGCCATCGCGACCTCGTTTTCCTCCAAGTGCGTCAACTTGGCGTTCTTTTTATCTTTCTTGTCCTTTTTCTTCTTGACCTTCTTGCCTTCCTTCTTTTTTCCTTCCTTCTTTTTGCCTTCCTTCTTGCCAGAACCACCACCGCCGCCGCCAGCATCAGCACCGCCATCGTTTTCGCGGACAAGGGCGCGCGCTTCCGCAGCCGCGGCCCCCACTGCCTCGAGTCCCTCAAGCTGCTTTCTCATCTTGGCCCGCTTCTTCTCCTCTTTCTTCTCAAGCTTGGCCTTTTTCTTTGCCGCTTTCTTCTCGCCCTTGCCGCCGTCCTTCCCGCCGCCGACACTCTTGTCGCCGCTGCGGCACTTGGCGTCCCCGTCCCCGCCCACCCCACACGCCGCCGCCTCCTCCTCCTCCTCCTCCTCCTCCTCTTTCTCTTCCTCCTCCACCTCCTCCGAATCCTTCTTCCACTGCTCCAACTCCGTCTCCCACTGTTCCAACTCCCTCTCCCACTGCTCCAACTCCTTCTCCCACTGCTCCAACTCCTTCTCCTTCTGCCCCTCCTCCCCTGAAGTGCCCCCGCCGCGGCCGCTGGTGCGGCCGCCGCGATCACCGCGGAAGCGGCGATAGAATCCCGTGATCTGAAGGGCACGGGAGCGGCGTGGGCGGCGGCAGCGTCTCGGTCGGCAGGGTGCAAATCCTCTGAAAATGCCGGAAGGCCGGCATCATCAATTGGTCTGTTGTGCTCGTGCGTCAAGCAAACGCTTTTTTCCGTGCGGCCTTATCCAGCAGCAGCAGCAGCAGCAGCAGGCACGGAAAAAATATCCCTAAATCCAAGAGTGTTTCCACCAAAACAAATGGGGGGCAGCTAATACCCCACACTCGTATTTCCAAGTATTAGTATTTCCCCCTTACACAACGTGGGGGCAATTATCCCACACTAATCCCAAGCAATTTCCCAAAAAAATGTGGGTGCAATTATCCCACACAAATTCCAAGTAGCTTTATCCTAACAAGAACGTGGGGCCAGTTATCACACTAATTCTAAGTAACTTCCCCCCAAGAACGTGGGTGCACTTATCCCACACTAATTCCAAGTAGTTTCCACCAGAAAACGTGGGGGAAGTTATCCTCACACTAATTCCAAGTAATTTCTCACGAAAAACGGGGGTGCAATTTATCCCACACTAATTCAAAGTAGTGTGTCCCCAAAAACGTGGGTGTAATTATCCCACACAAATTCCAAGTAGTGTCCCCAAAAAAACGTGGGGGCAGTTATCCTCACACTTATTCCTAGTAGTTTCTCACGAAAAACGTGGGTGCAATTATCCCACACTAATTCCAAGTAGTGTGTCCCCAAAAACGTGGGTGTAATTATCTCACACTAATTCCAAGTAGTTTCCCCCAAAAAACGTGGGGGCAGTTATCCTCACACTAATTCCAAGTCGTGTGTCCCGAAAAACGGGGGTGTAAGTATCCCACACTAATTTTAAGTAGTGTGTCCTCCAGAAAAGGGGGTGCGCTTATCCCACACTAATTCCAAGTAGTTTCCCCCGAACAAGACGTGGGCTGTGGCGACGCCACCACATCGAACAGCCACGGCTAATACAAGCAGCCCCAATAAGAACACGTTGGGCTGAAGCGCTATCTACGTACATACCCCTCTGTCCCGAAATATAAGAACCTTTTATACGTTTACAGTCAATGAAAAGCATTGCTTATATTTCGGGACAGAGTGGTATATGCGTAGTCTACACGGCAAAGTATTTACCGCTATCATACGTATACCATACCAGTACATATCCTGGTAAAGTTATACCCGGATACCCGGTTGAACCCAACTCTTCGGCGACGGTGTCCCGCTTAAATCCATCCATGTAAGCGTCTTGTGCTTCTATCAGTAATGCTAGTGTAATCGCACACGGGTACGAGTTATATGCCCGAAAACAAAAAACGAACAAAAATATTAAAAAAAATACAAATACCCGTGGCACCACAAAACAAAAAAAAACACAAGAAAAATACAAAACATATTCGTGAACGAAATAAAACGAAATATAATATGATATCATACAAACAATAATCAAGTTTTTTTTTAAAAACAAAAAATAAGAGAACCGTCACCAAAACATGAGAAAATCATTTTCATACATACATTCGACACAAAAGCGGCGAAAACATGAGAAAATGTTCATGCGACAAGAAATTGCTTGCATCCTTACACAGGACTTCCGATTTTATCAGGCACCATTTTGGGGCGCGCAAATATAAGAACCGTTGGGGTATGTACCAATTAAAAACCAAAACGGTCCTTACATTTCCACCCAAAGCGGCATGACTTCCACGAAAAAAAAAAAAAAAAAAAAACGAGAAACGACCACTGGGCTTGAGATTGAGAGCCCAACGTAACAAAACGACTGCGACCAAGAGCAGCAAGCAAGCGTTGATACCAAGTCGCCTCGCCCCGCCTCGTCTTGCCCAACCGTGCCATCCGTTCGTCCGTTCGTTCGTTCCATGAATTGGAAAAGTTTCAAGGTTCTGCATGGGTGATGATTGACTCCACAACCCGCGGGTCAGGTCAGGAACTTTTCGAGAACTCACACGGGTCGGGTTGGGTCGGGTCGGATCAGGTCAGGAGATTTATAAATTCTCACGGATCGGGTCCGGTCACCGTTACTCGACCCGACCCGACCCGACCTGACCCGACCCGATCCGACCCGCGAGGTTTGATCCGACCCGTGAACAGCCTTTTGGTTGTTTTGATCCACGGTTTCGATATTCCATTGCATGAATTCGCGATTTCAGGTTGTTCCATCATGGTTTCGCTAGTTAATTCCATGACCCGACCCGACCCGACCCGTGAACAGCCCTGGTTGTTCTGTGGTTATTCTGATGCACGGTTACGGTTTCGATGTTTCACCGCATGAATTCGTTTTTTCATGTTCCATCATGGTTTGGCTAGTTAATCCATGATTTCCGTGACAACGAAAAGTTGAAAAAAAAATAACAAAAAATAATGAAGATGGTGATGTCACGTTTACGATTTTCCAACAAAAACACAAGCGTTTTGTATTTTTTTTTTTATCGTGACACCACGCCAATGTACAAATGTCATCAATCGTGTTTTGTTTTTGGCACGAATCGTGATTTGTTTTGGTCACGAACCGTGATATTTTTCGTCACCAATCCTGCTGTTTTCGTTCTATCTGCATAGGAATAGTGGACCTTATTTTACGTTTTTGCCCATTTCTTTCTTTCTTCTTTTTTTCTTTTTTCGTTTCATTCTTTTTTTGTTCATTCCTGACTCGCTTTTTTTTTCTTCCGCTCCAGAAACGTTCAGAGCTTGTATTATGCAGTAGTGGACAAACACTGTTAGTGGATCTTCCCAAGGTAGCTAATTAGGCACTCTGATTGGCCAAGCAAGCACTGACCACTGGCATAGGGTTCGGGTTAGGGTTAGGGTTCGATCTGAGGGTCAACATACTACTACCAAGACAAAACCCCCAATTTAAAGATCCACTATCACCCTTTGTCCACCCCTCCTATTATGACCCAGGGCTATGGGTTACGTTAGTGTTCATAAATTGTTGGAGGCTTTCTTGTGACCGAGGACAACTGCTGTGCTATGTGGTATGCGGTAGCTTGATACAGGTTCGCGGGTATTTGGGGGTTTCGTATTTCGTGGGGTTTCGTATTGTGTATCGAGGCATTGTTTAGTATGTCTCGTCGCTGGAAGTGTGGATGCTGCTCCCTACGGGGGCAGTCGCTGATGATAATGATACGACCCGGGCTTTGATCATAATACAAACTGCTGTAGATTTTTGGCGATTAGTTAACCCATTTAGGCCCCAAGACACCTTGAGGTGTGCAGTCTCGTTGTGGAGACAAAAACAGTTGGAAATAGAGTCATTTTTAGGTTTGTGTACACTGCACTACTATTACAGGGGACCCTATTGATAACAAATAGGACCAACTATTGTTAGTAAAACTAGCTGAATATTTAGTTTTTTTTGGGTGTGTACGGTAGGTCCTATTTACTAGTGTTTACTATGGTCCCCCGTAATTGTTAAAGGGTAAACATGAGAACAACGACAACACCAACATTCAAGCATAGACAACAACGACAACAACAACAAGATCCAACCAACATCCAAGCGAAGACAGCAACAACAATAACAACAACACCTGCACAAACGTCCACGCAAATATCCTAGCGAGACTAACACCACCTCTACTGTAGCATCCAAACATCACCCCAAGCAAAGACAACGACAACGACAACAGCACACACACCCAAGCAACGCCCAAGCGAAGACAACACCACCTCCTACATCCAAGCAACATCCACGCAAAAACAACAACACACCCAAGCAACATCCAAGCAGACAACAGCGATGACAACGTACCTCGTGAGCGTCCTCGCGGAGACCCTCGGAAAAGTGCCTGAACATGTCGTACGCTGTCTGCTCCACCACTAGCAAGGCGTCTTTGGCCATCGACATGGGGCCGATCGCGGCACCAGGCTAGTACGGACGGCGTTGGGCCGGACGGGTGGCAGAGGGGGGGGGGGGGGGGGGCAAGGACTGTTAAATACCACCGCAATGTCTCAAAAGAGAGCCGAAACACTCCATTAACACAAAAAAAAACGTAAGTACTACGGGGGGGCATCGTAAACAGGACCTACGGTATACACAAAAACCTATATATTTTACTATTTTTACTAACAATATTTGGTCCTATTTAGGGCCCGTTTTAACGAGTATGAAATAAATTCAAGTTGGAAAAAATAAAATTCAAATACGCTTTTCATTGGTCAACACACGCACCAGCACCAAATATTATGCCCCAACATCCTAGTCTTTGGTGCTGGTGCGTGTGTTGACCAATGAAAAGCGGATTTGATTTTTTTTTTTTCCAAATTGATTTTTTTTCTTCTTCGTTACAACGGGCCCTTACTATGGTCTCCCGTAATAGTACCGATATACCTGGTATGTATATATGCCAACAAAACGAACGTGGGGTCAGATCCTGTTCAATCGCGCAAGCGATCATTGACAGTCCTCTCCTACATACAAAAAGCGATAATAACGCCTGTGATAAAACCGGGGTTTCGTAGCATGTCGGCGTTTTCCATTGGCCAATAAACTGACCTCGGGGCCCTGATAACAAGCTTCGTCGACGCCTAGGGGGGCTTTTGCCTCTTTCACGTAGTCCAGGACATACTCGTACTATAACCAAGACAATCTTGCAACGCGTTAAAACTAGGACAACCTTGCAACACGTTAAAACTGAACTAACGCCTTAACAAAATCGGGGCTTCACATCATATCGGCGTTTTCAATTGTCAAATGACAAGACTGCAACACACTACAACTAAACTTCGCCGTGACAATATCGGGGTTTCAAATAATATCGGCGTTTTTAATTGCCAAATAACAAGACTGCAACATATAAAATCTAAAACTGCGCCGTGGAAATATCGGGGTTTCACAGCATACATATGGGCGCTTTCCAATACCAAATAACACTGCGTCGTGGTCAAATATCGGGGTTTCACAGCATATCGGCGTTTTCCAGTACCAAATACCACTGCGCCGTGGTGAAATATTTGGGTTTATCACAGCATATCGGCGTTTTCCATTGGCTAATAAACTGACCTCCGAGCAAGCCCCGGCGACCTCTGGGGGGGCCTGCTTCTTCAGGTCCTCCAGGACGGCCTCGTACTCGGCCTGCAACTCCACGTGCCTTCCGGCCAGGTGGTCGTACTTCAAGCGGCTACGCACGATCGCGGCGCTATGCTTGCTGCTCAGCTCCTCGTACCGTGCCTGCGAAGTGATGAACAAAAAACACGCCCCCCGACCCCCGTCCCGTAAAAAAACACACGAGGAAAAGGAAAACAAAAAAAGACGAAAAAAGACATCGCTTAAAGCATGTTTCATTTTTTTAGTAAGCAACACGTTTTGCTCGAGCATCATTCGGGTTATATCGTACCAAGACATCGCTTGAGCATTCTTCGGTCATTTACTGTAGTAGAAAGACATCGCTTAACTTTTTCTTGGTCAACAAACACAAATGGGCCCTTTTAAGTCGAACTCCCACTACCTTTTTTTTTAGACTAGAGTTTACCTTGCTCGCGGAGTGAGCACCCTCTCCCCCCCTCCTCCCCCCCTGTTTCTTTTTCCCCTCCGTCCACCCTCCTTAACTCACAAAACAAGGGGAAAAAGCAGTGCAAACAGACAAACAGGCAGTCAGCGCTTGAAACAAATATCGCACAAAATATA
>MEHQ01000463.1:1092909-1133233 GCA_008828725.1 Saccharina japonica | reverse complement strand
GGGGGGGGGGGGGGGGGGGGCGGAGTTGTTTTCCCGACACCTGGCAACGGAAAAGCTTCGGACAAATTTCTTCTTCTTTTTTTTGTTTCTGCTTCCGAGAAGAGGAGTCGTTGACGCACACGACTACATATTAATAAATTGTAACCGGGACAAGCGGGTGGGCCAACTCCCAGCAGTGATTAGGTACATATGATACTACTAGGTATATGACTACACTGCTGTAGTATCCATATTAAGCCCTTAAGAACTGGTCCCACGTATTTGGGGACAAACTACTTGGAAATAGTGTGGGATATTTTTTTCAGTTCTGAATGGGTTACTATCGTATTACGGGGGACCATAGTAAACACTATTACGGTACACACAAAAACCTATATATTTTCCCTCTTTTTACCAACAAAATTTGGTCCTATTGGTTTTTGTGTGTAAAAACCTATATATTTTCCCTCTTTTTACCAACAAAATTTGGTCCTATTTACTCTTTTTACCAACAAAATTTGGTCCTATTTACTAACCTATATATTTTCCCTCTTTTTACCAACAAAATTTGGTCCTATTTACTTTTTTTTTTGTTGGTAAAAAGAGGGAGAATAAGTAAAAGGACCAAATTTTGTTGGTAGAGTAAATAGGACCAAATTTTGAAATATATAGGTTTTTGTGTGTACCGTAGGTTCTATTTACTATCTATGGTCCCCCGTAAGAGTTCCTCCAGAAACATCATCTCTCTAAATATCGGTCCGGACGTTAGGGCCCGTATTAACGAAGATAGCAAAAATTCAATTTGGAAAAAATAAAATTCAAATTCGCTTTTCATTGGTCAACACACGCACCAGCACCAAATATTATGCCCCAAGATCCTAATCTTTGGTGCTGGTGCGTGTTTTGGCCAATGAAAAGCGGATTTGATTTATTTTTTTTCCAAATTGATTTTTTTTCTTCTTCGTTAATACGGGCCCTTAACCCATTCAGAACTCAAAACAAAAATACCACTCTAAAATCCCAAGTAGTTTGTCCCCCAATACACGGGACCAGTTCTTAAGGGGTTGAGGATGTCCTATGTGTAAGTAAGTAGGCAGGTCGGCCCCAGAGGACCTGACATAACATGAGGGCTGCATACGGTCGTATAGACCTTGGGCCAGCCAGCTTCGTCAAAATATCAAAATGGTTAAAATATTACCTGTGACCTTAAAAACTTAAAACGAGTCGTAGGTATCCCCTTGAGAACTGGTCCCACGATTTTAGGGACAAACTACTTGGAATTAGTGTGGGATAAGTCTTGTCGTTCTGAACAACCCCGCGATACGGGAAATCGTGTGTAAGGAAGGGACCTCAATTCGTGCGAACCGTTTATTGCCCTGTACTGACTGCCGGTGCGAACAATCGACCGGTATCGACTCTTCGGAACATCATCGGTACTAAAGGGACCTCCAATCCCAGAAACACCAGGCGGGTAGGTCCCATAAAAAGGGATATACGAGTAATGCTACTTTGTAACCCTAAATCAGTGAGGCGCCTTGACGGTCTGTATCCCACAGATCGTACCAGATAAAGTACCTAATATATTATGATGTCTTGCTGTTTTCACGTGTTTTTGGAGGCGCCTTTACCGATCTTGACCCACAAATCGTACCAGATAAAGTACCAAATATATTATGATTTCAAACTGTTTTTACGTGTTTTTTGGGTGTTTTTTCTTAAATAAATTCACGAGAAGCCGTCCACCAACTCCAACCCTAGCCCCAACTCTAGTCCAGGCTGAGGCTCGACCCGTGCGCGGCTTTCGCCGCGCGCGTTTTGTACAATGTGAAAAAAAATTGTGCGGACCACCACAA
This sequence comes from Saccharina japonica, assembly GCA_008828725.1. Classification (NCBI taxonomy): domain Eukaryota; class Phaeophyceae; order Laminariales; family Laminariaceae; genus Saccharina; species Saccharina japonica. The sequence continues at coordinate 1,131,401 of MEHQ01000463.1, read as the reverse complement.
AACCCGTAATATATTTGGTACTTTATCTGGTACGATTCGATGGGTCAAGAGCACTGGCAAAGGCTACTATTAATATTAAATAAAGCAGTACTTACTACTGTACGATAGCACCGCGCGTGCTATCGAAACATCACACGGAAGGCTTGCAAAGTTGATTTTCGAGGAAATGTTCGAGGTGTTATTATCAGACTACAGCAGTAGTACGCGACAGATGCTGAGAATCTGATGAATATTGCGAATTTGAGACTGGGATTTGGGGGGGGGGGGGGGGGGGGGGGGGGGGGATAAGAATGCGACCTCTTTTTGTACTGAAAATAGTGGGGAGCACGCCCAGTCTTTACAAAATAATAATTCCAGTCTTGCCAAAAATGAGAGATTTTTTTACATCTGTCGCGTACTACTGTACGAGGGCAGGCTTTGAAATACGTACATCGCCCCCCCGGTGGTGTACCTGTTGCACTTACTACCCTCGAATGCCACTATGATATCAATATAAATAGCGTTGGTCCTGGAGTGGGAATCCGACCGCGGTGAGATTGAATGTATTATTTGCAAAAACGTAAAAAAAAAAAACAGGATTCAGCTGCTGAGAGCGCCTTAGCAGCGTGGGTAAGTGCAACTCGACGCAGCTCGATATTTTATCCTCTTCCAAGATGTATTGACTTCGCCCTTCTTTTCTCTCTCCCCCCTATGTGTGCTAATAGTCGCAACTCAGATCCGGGGTCACGTACCAGGCTGTCCTCCCCCCCCCCCCCCCACTACTCCGTCTCGAAATGGATGCGTCGTCAATGGTAAAATAACTAAGGCAAGTAACAAATGAGTACGCCCCCCCCCCCGCCCCTCCCTCCGCACCCCCCCCCCGCTACGGTTCGTGCCTTGTATACTTTGTCGCGAGAATGCTTCAACCGAAAATACTTCACAGCCTTTTCTGCCATAACAAGTCCATAAAGTACCATATATACGTATCATACACGATCTCTTGTGGATACTGCTGTACTTCACTTTGGGCTCTTCAACAACGACAACAGCAACAGCAACTGCATTGTCTGCATTACCGTAATGCACTTGGTGCTGCGCAGCAGTGCACTGCACATGCTGCTGCAGCAGTGACAGTAGTCAACAAAGAGGAAGGTTGTCGTAGGGGCAACCTGGTATTTGGGGGGGAAACGGGTAGACAGATAAAACCCGTGAAATAACAAGACCAAAGTACTGTAGTAACAAATAGTATGTACGTACGTATAATATTCATATGTATATACCGGTATGTGCAGCAGAAGTTGGGACGTTGAGGCTGAGGGGCGGGTCGACAAAACAACGATTAAACTCGTACTCAGCACCGATGGGTGAATCTGTATTCATACAACACTCGTACATATAATATGAATATATACGAGCATTATATTCGAGTCTCTCCATTGTGTGTGTGTGTGTTCTTCACATTAAACCTTCCTTTCTACCCGTCGACATCCAGCACACCCAGTGTCCGTGCCGATTCATCATCCTAAAAAGGTACCAGTTCTGTGGTCACAAAACTACGACACAGAGATACTACGCTCAGTGCAGTAAGCAGAGCAGACAATGCAATGCCATATGCGACAGGCAAGACCTACCCTGCTAGCAATCCAGGTGCATGCAAGAGAAAAAAAGAGATTGCTAGGCAAGGACTACCTGCGGGTACCAGGTACTTCGTAACTGATCGACCAAATCCTCGATCTCACAGCTGTTGTTTTCGTTGTTCGTAAATATAGAGTGGCCTGCTGTCGCCTACTCGTACTCGCAACTCGTAAAAGTGTACGAACGTACGTACTGGTCTGCTGTTGTTTACATACCAGGCGTTAGGATACAGCACTATCATATGAGTGTGGTGATCGTACCAGAGGAGGTATATACGAGTACGAGCAGGAGCACTAATAAGTGAGGGAGGAAAATATGCAAGAGCCTATTCATGAGGAGAAAGCTTCAGTTTAGTACGTGGGAGAGATTTGTCCGACCATTGCTAAGACTTGAACAAAACCCAAGGGCCCGTCCAAAGGGACGAAGCCCTTGAACAAAAACTTAAGGGTCCGTCCGAACGTCCGAACGGGAAAAAACAAAGCCAAAAAACAAAACCTGAAAACTCTTGACATAGTCATACGTATCGTATATGGTAGCCCGAAGAATCGAAAACTCAAACGAATCTCGCGAACAGATTGCTGTTGCGAAACGGGTACGTGCCTTCTATTGCGTTTTTAACACGAGAAGAGTTCAGCACTTTCTTCCCTCGCCGACTCGCGTTCGAATTTTGCATATACACACGCCAGGCACTATTCTGCGTGTTCGCGAAGATCTGCCCGCCCACAGGCGAACTTCCTTAGATGTGCCCGGACTGAAAATAGAGCCTTCCCAAGCACAACGACCAGGTGGCACACCAACCAGGCATGCCTCTTGTTACGGTTAGGGTGAGGGATAGAGTTCCGGGTCGGGGTGATGGCCGCCGTTAGGGCATGTCTAAACAGAAACGAAAACGAAAAACGAAAAACGAAATGACAAAAAACAGGCCGCTGATTGGTCCCTGGTACAAACGTGTTCCCCGTCGTTTTTTTTGTTCTGAGAAAACCAAGCCCATAGACAACCTATTGCCAAAAACATAAAAGTTGACAGCTGAAAAACGAAAAGGAAAACGAAAGCACGAGCAGCAACAATTCAGCGTGTCCTACTGGTCAGCGCAGCCACGTCAAAATATCACATCAGGACTGCCGCACGCAGCACGCAACCCACAGCTAGCACGGCAACACAGCCGCACAGACCCCCCGTAAACAGCCAGGAGGCCAACCACAACACCAGCCCCGGCGCTCTAGGGCCTTTGTTTGCCGGCGTTCGAGCCAAAGCGAAGAGAATTTGAGTAGAGATCAGCATCAGCCCTCGAGAATGAGGTTGGAAGTTCGCTCTCAGTATAATTTGAATTTTGATCCCGGGGCGTCAAAGTTGGACACGCGACCACCTCCATGGGAGACCCAATGACCTCCCGGTATCGAATTGTCGTCGCTTCTGCCTGCTCCTCTGGTGTGCCTGTGGTGCCGAGCACTAGATTGTCGGCATGTGTACATACCGTAATCATGCGAAGGTTCGCACCGGGTGCGATCGCGTTTTTAAATGTTTATACGTTGTGTTTTTTATCGCACCCCGGTGCTATCTCTCCGATGGGTGCGTTCTCTCCGATAGGGGTGCGGAGACACAATTAAATCATGCCGTTCTTCTATTTTGGCGCACCCCCGGTGTGATCTCTCCGATGGGTGCGCTGCTGAATCGAATTACACCGGACCGTACTGGGGCAACGGTGCTGCGTAAATGACTCAAAGCTACCTAAAACGACTTGACCCACCATGCGTTGGTAAATTACGCTTGAGAGGAGTGGCGCACTGGTGATATCTCATCGGAGTATGAAATAAATGAGAATATTACCTACCACAGACCCGCTGCGGTGGCCCTCAAATTTCTATATATGTCGGAGAGATCGCACCGGGGTGCGATCTCTCCGATGGGGGGGGCGAAAACACGATTAAATGTTTCTACCTTGTGTTTTTTATCGCACCCCGGTGCTATCTCTCCGATGGGTGCCAACCTTCCGATGGGTGCGAACCTTCGCATGATTACGGTAGTTGTGAACAGCCCATGGCTTGTGCTCTCAGTTTTTTTTCGCCTGGATCTTGCTGTTCCCAATTCGTTTTTGTTTGGACACGTCGGCTAAAATGATGCCGAAAACGAAATGATTTCGTTTTTCGTTTTTCGTTTTCGTTTCTGTTTAGAGTCGGCCTTAGCCGAAGCCAAAGATAAGTTCACCGTCGAGAACGAATGCCTTACAGCTTCGTGATAAAACCCTTGTACCTCATTAGAAACAGCATCATTTTAAGCTCACCGTCGAGAACGAATGCCTTACAGCTTCGTGACAAAACCCTTGTACCTCATTAGAAACAGCATCATTTTAAGCGGGCACGTCCGAGAAGTTCGCCTGAGCGCTATGGGCTATGACCCTCCTTTTTTTGGGTCGAAATAAAGAATGCCGCAAGTTTCGAAACCCGGACCTTCGACCATTTTTTCGTAGTTTACGAGGCAAACCTATGGGGGATGACAACCATTTTTTTTTTTTGGTGTAGTCATCCCTCATATCATAGAGGCAAACGACACGAGTATCATACATACGTGCATCATCTACTCGTATCATAGCTGCTGGTACGATTATTATTCTAAGACAACGTCATCGCTTCTCCTTTCAACCCTGTCTGCTCCCTACTGCTTTTTTGCTTTGTGATTTGCGTCACTCCAGCTGCAGTTGAAAATAAACAATTTACTTGAATTATGAAAACGAGTTATTAATAGCAGCACCCGCGTTGCGAGGACAAACCACTTGAAATTAGAATAGGAACATTCACATTCTCAATTTTGATTGGCATTGCAATTCGTAATATTATCTAGGTACGAGAAAATATGTGTTATGCACGTATCATACGGGAGAAATTAACCAATCAGATGAGTACGGTGTATCTGTACTCGAGTAGTTTGTTCGTCGTACCCACCTGGGGTAGTTTGTATCGTCGACACGCGAGCGAAGCACGCAGCGAAGCAGGGTGGCGATACAAGTACAAGGTGGGGTACTGCAGCAAACAGGGCGCAAGGAGCCACCTGAATCCTGCACTCACGTAAAATACCAATATGTCCGATAATTTAAGGACCGTTTGTACATAACATTTAAGTTAAAACGGTTCTTACATTTACGGACAGAGAGTGGTATCCTCATACGTACGTACACCCAGAAATTATGAAATTATGAATTGCTGGATTGTGATTGTGATGAGGAAAATGAATGCCCACGGTGGGGAGGTAGGAGCCGTAACGCCCCGCGTCGGCAAAGATGGGAACTAGATGAGCGAGTCACTGGTAGGGGGGGGGGGGGGGNGGAGGGGGAGGAGGGGGGGGGGGGGGGGGGTTTTTTTTTTTTTTTTTTGTGGGGGGGGGGGGGGGGGTTCTACGACAAGGCCTTCGCTAACTTCTGCAAACTCTCGGCACGTACTTCGTAGCACTGCAGTCGAAGAATAAACGCCATTGGTGAGGCAACGCTACGTTCGTTGCTCGCCTGTCTGTGGGTTGCCTACAGGATGCCCACAACAAACAGTTGAGTTTTGAGTTGAAGTGGCAAACTTCAAATTGCCAGAACACACAACACACACCAAATTCTCTAATGAGAGCACGACACGAGGGCCACACCACCGCGCTAAATAAAAACAGTCACGGCCAGTCTCACCCGATGGCCTGGAACGCCTCGGGCATGAACGGCACCGATGGGGTGCGGGAGGCAGCACGTCCTGTCTCGTCTTGAGCGTTCACCGAGTCGGGCTCATTCAAGTCAGCATCCGGCACGACATCATAGTCGTCGCCTGCAATCTCCTGATTTTCCACGACCACGAACCCCGCCTCGCCGAGAGGGGCCGCTGCGGCTGTGGTACCGGGGTGCACGCCACCACCGTCAGGGTCGTTAATTTCTCCTCCCATGCCGCTTAGAGAGGTAAGTAAAGTAGTTTCTCCGTCAGCTCAAAATGTAATGTGCTGCGCTGCTGTCTCGCTTTTTGTTTTTCGATTTTCACGGAGTTGTGCTGATTAAGAGGCCTTAGTAAAGTGGGACACATAATCCAGCATATCCGCCCAAAAATGAACATGACGCGCGGCGGGATCATCTGTCTGACTGGAACACTGGAACTAAGACAAGACCATCGTCTCTCTCTCTATCCACCTCTACTCTCTTCTCGCGCACGGAGCTCCAGGAAAAACTATGAAGACCGTCGAAGCCACGGTTACGCTCATGGCTCTCGCCGCCCTTGCACCGGCCATGGCGTTTGCTCCCTCAGCCGCGACCGGGACGGCGATTCGACGCAGCCGCGGTGAGTACGTACCTGTCGGATCAGAGAGCTTGTTAAGACAGAGTATATATTATGTCCGTAAATGTAAAGACCGGTTTTATATCAATATTAATATGTGAACGCAACTTATATTTCCGGACATGGCGTTACACGATACCAGCAGCAGTGCATGACTCTTGACGTGCATTCCTTCCAGCCCATTTCGAGCCCAAGACTCGGTGGCAGGACACCTCCTCTCTCGGTACGGGCCGCCACCCCGTTAGCATTTGTCTCGGTTGTCATCCTTGCCGGGGTGTTCCTCTGATGAGCGCGGGGTACGAGACGAGCGGAGGAGGACGACCTGCCGTCATCCATCTCTTTTAGTGTTCCCCCCCCTCTCGTTTTCGTCATGTTTTGAGTTTGAGATTTTGGTCTGGCAAAAGCGATATGTGCCTGGTGTGCGTTGTGCCTACTACTGCTGCCTGCCCGTCGACATCCAACACACAACACACCCACTGCTGCCCGTGCTCATTCCTCCCCCTAGAGAGATGCGTACAGCCCCTGTGGTCACAAGCTACGAGACAGGGATACTATTAATAACTACATCGCAAATGCAGTGGGGAGAAAAGACAGTAGGACTGGAATGAATGCCGATACGAGTATATATACGAGTACCACTTCTGCTTTGTGTCCGGAACTTTAAGGAACGTTTGAGTATGAAAATTAATAACGAAACAGTCCTTATATTTTCGATCACAGCAGTAGTATCATGCTGCTGCACCTATATACCACAGATTAGTTCCAAGTCGGTGTTATATCGTACATATCATACTCGTGACTGCTGACGGCAATGCTCGCGGGTGCATGCTCGAACTGAAACTGCCTGCTCCAACGACTCCATGCGAGTATCATAGACAGAATAGGGCAACTTCTGACCCCTCTCCCCGAGCAAGTGCTGAACAATGTCGGCAGCTAATATATGTACGTACGTACGATAATACAATAACAAATTCCTTGCGTGTACGTACTCGTACTCCTGTGGGAGCCATGCCTCGTCCAAGCTAACACCTGGCGTGTACTACACGCTACGCATACAAAAGAGAAACTACAGTTGTTGCAAGCTTCGAGTCGAACCTTAACCTTGGGTACCTGGTACTCACACTCCCACTGCTTTTTTTGAAGGAGTTACCATACTTTTGGCCAGCCCGTACTTAAATAGAACCAGCGTCATTTAGTCGTATCATACAACGGCAGCAGTCAGTGCCGGCCGGGATACTGGCCCATGCCAATTTTCTTATTTTGTGAAGGGTGGGGTTAAGACACGATCATAACTTCAGCAGAATGGCTGTACCGAATTGGTTTCTTCCGCCGGAAATGAAAGGCGAACTTTCTGGCGGGGCTCCTTCTCGTGAGAGGACCCGTTTGTTTTCATGGCATGGTCATTGGTGGTTGGTGGTGGTGGTGATGGTGGTGCCCCCGCGTGCATCGCAAGACTGCGAGGTCTCCCTCTCCCCCGTTTCAATTGCTACCCCACCGCTTCTGTTGATAGCGACCCCCATACCATCTTGCAGAGCAGACGAGGCTGCACGAGACACAGGCGCTGACTTTGAACGCATACCTTCCCGCCCCAAGGATTCCTCAAGGGCTGAGCTGAACCTTTGAGCTCAGCCCTTATGGAATGCTTGGGGCGGGAAGGTATGCGTTCAAAGTCAGCGCCTGTGCCGCGAGCAATGTTGTCTACTCTGCAAGATGACATGGGGGTCGCTATCAGCAGAAGCGGTGGGGTAGCAATTGAAACGGGCGAGAGGGAGACCTCGCAGTCTTGCGATGCGCACGCGAGGGCACCACCATCACCACCACCACCAACCACCAATGGCCATGCCATGAAAACAAACGGGTCCTCTCACGAGAAGTAGCCCCGCCAGAAAGTCCGCCTTTCATTTCCGGCGGAAGAAACCAATTCGGTACAGCCATTCTACTGAAGTTATGATCGTGTCTTAACCCCACCCTTCTCAAAATAAGAAAATTAGCATGGGCCAGTATCCCGGCCGGCACTGACTGCTGCCGTTGTATGATACGACTAAATGACATTGGTTCTAATTAAGTACGGGCTGGCCAAAAGTATGGTAACTCCTTCATAAAAAGCAGTGGGAGTACGATTACGTGAGGAATGTGTTATTATACTATCGTACGTACGGTTATAGCGCTCAGCCCTTAAGGAAGGTTTGGAGTGGCGAAGCATGCGGAGAACATGAGCGCCCTTCTCCGGTGCAGCCTCGTCTGGAGCTCTGGAAGACAGGCCTGGGAGTTGCGAGAAGCGGCGAGGGAAAACATGACACGGGGGAGGGAGGTGTTGCAGCGTTGTAATGCACGCGGGGGCACCATTACCACCACCAACAGCTCCCCCGTACATCGGACTTCGGCCACCGTCGGATACAGCTGCTCGCCTTGCTCCATGCCTGTGCTTGAACGCGCTTCTCGCGATTCCCACGTCGCGTCACAGAGCAGACGAGGCTGCACCGGACGCAGGCGCTGACTTTGAACGCACTTTTTGCGACTCCAAATGTTCCTCAAGGGCTGTGCCCATGGCAATGCACGCAGGGGCAGCAGCAGCAGCAGCAGCAGTAGTAGCAGCAGCAGCAGTAGTAGCAGCAGCAGCAGCTCCCCCGTACGCCGGTCCAGGCACCGCCGGCTTGAGCTGCTGGTTGCCTTGCTCCATGCCCGAGGTTTATGACGCAAACCGGCGCGAGTGCTGCGTCGCCGTTCTTACCGGGATTCCCCATGACATTGCCCCGAGCTCCACCATCGGCATACCCTCTACCACTGCGCTGCTGCCATCGCGCTAGAAAACCCGGGAGGCGTTTACGTTTATCGTTCGCAGAGGGGAGGGGGGGGGCTCTGCTTCAAGACCCCGGGTGGCCCTGTCAATGTGTGTTTCAGACATCGGAAGATGTGCAATGATTAGAACCGAGGGTACCAAGAGGGATGAGAAAAGCACACCAAAACAAGCCCTCGACCTCCGAAGAGACCTGGAAGTATCGTCGTGTCCCCTGTCCCCTATATTAATAAAAACACGCCCCGCGAACCACCTTAAAAAAAGCGAAAGTCTCATCGCAATCCCCATGTCCCCTCTCCCCTGTTCCCTATAATCCATGCTTGTGGAAACCTGCAGCGTTCTCGCAGAACGCTCAGACGACTTGCGCCCCCCGGGCGGCAGAGAAATCCTCTTCAACGGGTTTCCAGACCGTCGGAGGCGTTATGGGATCGTCCGCCCTGTTCGGGACGGGCGCCTCGTACACGGAGGTGATCGCGGAGTCCGAGGGGGAGGAAGGCGGTGGCGGCGGAGACGGCGACGAGGAGGGGAGCGGGGAGAAGAAGGTTAAGAAGAGCAAGGGAGGCGGGGACAAGGAAAAGGTTTGTTGGTGTTGGTGGCCGTGGTGGTGGTGGTGTTGCTGTTGCTGTTGCTGCTGTTGCTGTTGCTGTTGTTGTTGTTGCTGTCCCGCGTCGCAACCAGCGGGCTTGCCTGGCCTGGCCTGTTGTTTTTTTTTCTTGTTGGGGACCAGATGCGTGGTATGTTTTACGGCACGCATCGGCTATGAAGTTAAGCTGATGGAAACGCGTTGTTGATTATGTTGGCCGTGGTAGCGGCGGCGGTAGCGGCGGCGGTGGCGGCAGCGCAGGCCACGGCTGTAGCGAGGTCTGCTTTACAGCTTGGCCCCAACTTCGACAAAAAAAATGGTCGAAGATGATTGGCTTTAACCTGTAAACCCTATACATCCCTCTACCCCTGACCGCCTGGGAGATGTCGAGACCTTGGCCGGGCTTCGACAAAATTGTTCACACCCCGCACAGATCATGATCTAGATCGTCTACTTCCTCACCTGCCGTTGTGAGAGGAGAGGTTAACCGGAATTTGCATAGTACAGATCCAACCCAGGAAATGCTTGCTTGATACACGCAGAGTACACGGGTTCCACCCGGCAACATGAGCTAGATCATACAGATCATACAGATCCTACAGATCATACATGATGGGGGGATAGATGTTCCTTGAAAGATCTAGATCATCATGAAGCGGTAAAATCAATGATCTGTCCGGGGTATGAAGTTTGTTGAATCTGTACTTGACGTCAACCCTCTGGCACTTCGTACTGAAAGAAGAGCCCCACACGAATTTCGAGTAGTACATACATCGGTGTGAAATGTTTACGATAAGTGCTTCCCTTTCTTTTTTGTTTCTGCTTTGCTGGTGCAGGTGAATCTCGACGCCGAGGGAACTAACCTACCACGAGGGAACTAACCTACCAGATACATTTTTCAAACGTACCACATGTTGGACAGATCACGAGCTAGATCATCTGTAGATCGTGTAGATTCTAACCTCCCCCGTTCTCAGGAGCTGTGAAAGATCTGTGTAGTACAGATCCAGCCCAGGAAACATGTCCTATTATAGATCATGCAGATCATGTGATTCCCACTCGGCAACGTGAGCTAGATCATACCACTTTGTACCAAAATACGAGCACATTTTGCACTCTGAAACTAAATCAAAACGGTTCTTATATTTCGGGACAGAGCGGTACGGATTAGAGATTTATTTGCCCCTGAAATATCTAGATCATCAAGTAGGAATGATCTATATGATATGTCCTAAGTGTGAAACGTTAACGATTCCCTTTTTTTTCTTTCCCGTTTCTGCTGCTGCTGCTGCTGCTGCTGCTGCTGCTGCAGGTTAAGCTCGACGCCGAGGTAACGTTTTTTGAGGGCGGTCCGGACCCTTCCGAGCTGGCGGCCCCTGCGGTGTCCATCCTGACGGTCATCGGGCTCGTCCCCTTCTCGGCAGCGGTGGCGCGCCAGGTCTGGGTGAAGTACACCCTCACCTCGCGACGCATCAAGGTACTTATGTGTGTGTTTGGCGGGGGCGGCGGAGGGGGTACTCATGCTATGCAGCCGAGTCGTACAATCATAACGCCCCCGCACCTCCAATGCCGGGTAGAGCAGTCGGGTTTACACCGACCAGTGCGCGAGGGGGAGGCGGGGGGGGGGTGTGGCGTACTCATTTTTTGCTTGCCTTAGACAATTTGACCATTGACCACGTAACCCTTTCGAGACGGAGCGGGGGGGGGGAAACTGGGAGTACTTCGTATATGGCGAGGCCCTAAATGCAGCACCACCCTGCAAGAAAACTCGTGCAGGATCTTCGTCTGATTGGTGGTCGAGGCCGGCTTTTCGGCCGACCGAGTTTTTTTTTTGGAAAAACGCCACCGAAACACGCTGCGGAGACCCCGCGACCACCCCTGCTGACCTCGAGCCTGCCGAACGGTTGGGGTTAGGGGTTAGGGTTGGGGTTGAGTTAGGGTAGGTCGAGGCCGAAATACAAGATAGAAATCAACCTACAGCAGTAAGTAGTCCTGCACGGGTTTTGCTGCAAAAAAAATGGTTCTGCAATTAGGGCTGCCCAAGTGTAAGGCGCTTTCCGTTATAGATGGAGGAGGAGGAAGCGTTTTTTATTCGAGAAAGGAGGCCGTTGTCTCTGCGGCATTGCCCCCCCCCCCGTGACGCAAGCTTACAGTTGCTTCCCCTCTTTTTTATTCGTTCGTGGCGCGGCGCGGCTTGCGGCGGTCGCGCCGCTTTTCTTCATTTTTTTTGTTTGGTCGTGGGTGCAGATTGTGAGCGGATGGGGTGGGAAGGACACGACCGAGGTCGTTTACCCGGACATCGTGGACATGAAGTACGTGTGGCGTTTCTTCGGGAGGTGAGAAAACAACATTTTTATGCCGCAAAAAAAAAAACGAAAGGGCATCTCCTTCATGAGGAATGCATGTACAGTAGTAGAACATGCGTGACTTCGCGTGTCCGCAACTTGCAAAGCTGAGTTTCGACCATTCAATTCGATCGAATTCACAGCTTGTCGTATGTTTTTTTATGAAGGAACTTTTAGATTTGAGGAAAATGAGCGACACGCAGGAAGAGCGACGTCCGACCCATTTTTCCGCGTTGCCCTATATATCATAGCCGCGTATCATAGCCGCTGCCACGAGAACCGCCTCGTGGGTTTCGACATGAAGTATCAGATGTGTGGCGTTTCTTTTGGGGGGTGGGGAAATCGACCAAGCGCACACTAAGGACACGCCAAGCTTACCGCTGCGGAATGTCGAGGGGAAATTTGGTAATCTGTTTTGAAGTCAATCTTGTGGCTGCCCGTGGATGATATGCCCGACGCGCGCTTCCCAAGATGCCTGCCCTCCAGACAACATGCACACCCACCTCCTGTTTGCTCGCCTCTTACTGGCTCACCCCCGGTTGGCCCATCTCCTATTGGTTTACCTCCGATTGATTTACTTCCTATTGGCTCACCTTCCATCGGCTCACTTGCTATTGGTCCACCCCCTGTTAGCTCGCTTTTCTATTGGCTTACCGCATGTTTCCCCGCCTCTTGTTGGTTAATTTCCTATTGACCCAACCTTCTATTAACTCATCTCCTATTGGCTCCTCACCCCCCGCTGGTTTGCCTCCTGTTGGTCCATCTCCTGTCGGCTCATCTCCTGCTTGCCTACCTCTTACTGGTCCATCCCCTATTGACTCAGCTCCTATTTACCTCCCGTGTCACATTCGTCCACCTCATCTCCTATTGGCCCATCTCTTATTGGCCCACCTCCCATTGGCGTATCTCGTATTGGCTCACCTCCTATTGGCTCGCCCCCTTCTGGCTTCCTTCCGATTGGCTCGCCCCCCAAAATTATACCCCCCCCCCTCATCTCCTATTGGTCTATCTCCTATTGTATTGACCCACCTCTTATTGGCTCAACTCTCATTGGCCCACCTTCTATTATCCCACCTCCTGCTGGCCCCGTCACGCCTCCTGACAGGTGCGGAGACCTGGTGCTTACGTTGCGGGATGGGTCTAAGCTGGAGGTACGGTCGCTGCCGGACTTCGAGCGCAACTACAACTACATCTTCGAACGCACTTCGGCCAGGTACGTACAGCAGTACACACCTTGGAGAACAAGAAAGTTCAAACTTGATAACACACGAAAGGTTTGATTCATGCTGGTATCATATATACTTCTGTATTAAAAAAAAAAAAAAACGCCACCTCGCACTTGTGAAACCTTGAGAATTTTCGCTTGAATAGTTTGTTGTTTTGATTGTGTGTTGAAACCCTGTTTGGAGCTGTGCCCCCCCTTGTGTCCTGGGGACAAAATGCTTGGGACTATTATTGGATCTTGTATATATAAAGTAATGCTTTTGGAGTGTTGTGTCATGGAACACCGGGAGAAAAACACGCGATTGGAATATTAAAATGACGCCGCGTACTTGTGACGCCGGTTGTGTGTATGTGCTTTCCCGCTTTTAACTAACCTCTTTACAACTCCTTCTGGCATTTTGGTGTCAAACTACAGTACTTGGAATTGGAGGGAATACCTGCTGTGGCATAAATGGGTTGTAAGTTTTAACCCCAAGCGGCTGTCTAGACAAGCCACGGCCACAGGTGTCGCCCCCCCCCCCCCTGTATTTTCAACCATTTTCATGGCGCATAGGGTTCGGCATTCCCGATGCCCGTCGGTTTTCATCGAATGTTGCCAACTCGCGCTCTTGACTTATACCCTGTAAACACGCCATTTGATCGATTCAATTGGTCGAACTCACAGCTGGCGTATTATTTGTAACCGTTCGATAAAATTCAGGAGGAACATATATAGAACACGCGCGGCCGACGTATGATCCCATCAGCTTGCATGCTGGGTATCGATCACTCAACCTGTCGAACTCACAGCTGATGTATTTGCAATAATCTCACCAATGCGAGTTTCTCTTTTTTACACTGAGCCAAAGAATAGGGACCCGTTTCGAGATTTCTGAAGCGACCGACCGACCGGGATCCACCAACGCACACAAGTTGACGACAGTCACCAATACCCTGCTGCGAAAAGTTGCTAGCGACAGCCATGTCGACGGGTAGAAAGGACTGTTCAATGTGAAGAACACACACGCACATAGAACACGAGGTGTACGTAGTTATTGATTTCTAATAAACGTATGAATCACTTCAAGTATTAAATAAAGTATGGTTGACGTTTTGCCCAAAAAGAGCGAACAGAAGATGTAGCGAACAGAAGATGCAAGAATCTAGCAAAAGCTCGTACATAATCTGGTACCGCTCTTCCCCACGGCTAACATACATGCACATATGTTTCGTTCTTGTCCCTTTGGTTTTGTCTTGTCGCGCGCACCCCTCCCTCTTTTTGTGTTTTTGTGTTTTTTTTTCAGCTGCCAGGCCAACAGCGAGGAAGTCAAACCGGTTTAAATCGCCGGCCACGGCCACCTGTCTGGCACTCGCTTTTTCGTTCAGCATCGGAAATACGTCAAACCGATTAAAACACCGCCACCAGCCTGGTACCACCCGGTTTGGTGGTCGACCATTTGCCAGCCGGCAGTCCGGCACCCTCTTAAGCCATCGTCCGTCGGCAGATGCAGAGCTGACGCGGAGCTGAGGCGGAGGGTGGGGGCGGAATGGGATGTGGGCAGGGCGACGTGGGACGGGGCAAAGGCGACCACCGAGAAGGGTCTGACGAGGCTCATAACCTACAGAGATTTGCGATTTAGTACGTAGATTGGTCGTTGGTCGTTGACAGACGCGGGGCGATAGGAGGGGTGGGAGGGGGGGTGTCGGGCGGGGCGAGGTCGGGCGGGGCGGGGGGGGGGGGGGGGGGGTGGGGCATTGCTTACTATACCAAGATCTAACTGGTGATGTTTTTATTGTGTGCGATCCGGAATGAAACCCGTGTGGGTTTGTTGACGGTACTTCGACGGCTGACGTTGTTTGCTTCTTCTTTCATTAAAAATGTGCCCTTACCGGAGGGGTCGAACATGGCAAAACCTCGTACAAGAGAGTTGATATTTGGTTTGTGATTTAGTACGTAGCCGACGTCATGCCGGTGTGCGATCGATGTACGAGTACGCCTCCTGTATGGTCTGCTACCGGCGGTGGGGTGGGGTTGGCGGCATATTGCTGGGTATGGAGTTTGAGCCGTGTGCTTGATCTTAGGTAGTGCGATAAACCTAGCAGGTCGGTTCCGTTTTTTTGTTGTTACCTGTTTGCAAGAGGGGTTAATTGACCTCGCCATAGGGCTAGAGGAGGAGTAATCACAGGGTGTACGACGCTGGCTGCAAAGGTCTCACACTGCTGCAAACATTTGCCCACACAAAAAAAAACTCCCCAAGTGGTCTGTCCCAAAAAATGGCGTTGCAAATCTAAAGGGGGTTTAAGGTGCTCTTTAGCTCACGGAGGCGTGTCTTTGATAGTCGCTCGTGACGACTAGAATATTAATGGGGTTGACGGTATAGGCTAGCTGTCAGCCTCAGGATGATTGTTTTGGGTGCATCCAGCGTAGCTATCCATCATGGGGCACGGTACGGTAACGATTCGATCGATCCTCCTGTTTCGCCTCTTCAGCTTTTGTCGTATCCACTATCTTCTTGTCGGGGCACGTGTGTGTTCGTTTTGGTGGTCGTATAGAATGTGCTGTACCGGTATCTAAACTGTTTTGAGCTCGGCATGGATCATTTTCGCTCCGCCTACGAAGCCTACGCTAGCCTATCCTAGCCTAACCTAGCTAGGCTAGGCCTACCTAGCGCAGCCTGGCGTAGCCTAGCCTCGCCTGAGGACCGTCGTGCTTCGAACAACACCCGCAAGCTCTCCCACCACAACGTGGCTGCAGCGTGCGACATGAGACATTAGTCGTTGGCGTCTTTCTTTGTTGTTGTGGCGGCTCGGCGGTGAATTGGCGCAACTTACTTCGCTCCGCAACATTGAAGGGCAGTCGCGCTATAAGTATGGGTTTGATACAAATATGGAAGGCAAATGAATGGCATCACATGAAAAATAAGTACAGGAGGAGCAGTGTTAACCCTATTCTGGCAATTCGCGAACTGCAGATAACCATTTGCAATCCCTTTTGTGACTTGAGAGTGAAAACGTGAAGTGATAACCCCCCCACCGGGCGGGGTGTCAGCATGGAGACCTGGCCTTGATGAGATGGGGAATGCCTTGATGAGATGGGGAATGGGACGTATTTTACCGCAAAACAGATCATCGTGATATTATTTGATTCGGAACCCGCGTTTTGACCCTTCGGCTGACCGCCCCCCTACACCAAAACCATAATAAAACATCAAGGCCACGGCGGAATACTGAGAAATCTGTTGTCGAGTATAATCGTGCGCGCGTACTATAGGGTTTTCACCAACATCATCTGCGAACGACGTGGAAATAGAGCAAAGGGGTTTATATCGTTGTTTGCAAGAATCCATAGGGTTTTCACCAACATCATCTGCGAACGACTTGGAAATAGAGCAAAGGGGTTTATATCGTTGTTTGCAAGAATCCAGAGGTTTTTGTCCCTTCCTTGCCCTTTTTTGGGCCCAATTACATGCCCCCTCTCACGGGAACGTGATGTACTACTGTAGATTTCTTCCTCACTTTTTTCGGATATACGTCAGATTTGACTACACAGCAGTAGTAGCAGCTCAAATATACATTCGCCCCAGGAAACCAGGAAACGTTTTCGTAGTGAAAGCCATTAGTTTGCATCGGTCATGTGCCCATTGAACTACCGCAAGCAGTATTATAGGCTCCGGCGCGTAAAAGGAAAGTAGTAAGTATTGAGCGATTTTACGAGTTTTTTGTGCTTCTGGCTCGTCGCGAAAACACCTGACGCCTCGTGGGTCGTTTCTGTCTGCCTACGACTGCTGCCTGGGCACCCGACGCCCTCACACGCCCCATAAACGGGCGTGCCTCAATTTCGCGGGCTGTGGTCGCTTGTGAGGAGCTGCTGTTGTACTGTCTGCAAGTCAAGTAAGTGCAAACGTTCAGTGTTTTCCGTTACGGGTTGTTTTTTTTGTCTCATTTTGTGTCTTCCCAATTTCGATATATTTCGACCACTCGCACTGACTGGCTGTGCAGCACCCCAAAGTCGAGGCGTATACGTAGATATACTGGACCTCGTAGGCTCTGTTGAGAAAGCGCAGACTGCCAACAGAGGGCCTTGTGACGCGCCCAAAAATGCCGGTCTCCTACATACCATACTCGTAGAATCTGTGGTGTTACGTGTCCGAACTTGCAATGGATACTGCCGTACGCCAAGGTGATTGATGCGTCCAGTATATACCCAGCACAACAGCAAGAACGCAGTACCTACGTACTGCTGTTGCTGCGCTGTAACCGCAGTTTGATACGCACCCATACAATCTGTACGATAGCTAACTGCTGTACCAGGTAGTCCACTGCATCAACCATGAGCCCAAACACGTGATGTATCAGGCGTTCTCTGCGCCAACCCGCCCACGTCATCACTAGCATCCGACTGCCGGGCACAGATCATGATGGATCCTAAAACACACCACAACGGAACGGACAACGGATAACGGATTGATCTTAGTCCTAAAAAGGCCGTTTTTTCCCCTGTATAAAAACGCCTCGAAAATATCTACAAACCCCTGGTTTGTATCGTACCGATCATCTCTCCCTTTGTTTGATATCATCAACTCGGGGCAGACGGGAGGGGGCATCCTTTGATTGTACGAAGAGCGCAGAGCAGAAGAAATCTTACCACTATGGCTTACCGGGGCCCGATGCAAGAAGAAGCTACCTTCGTCGATGTAAGGATCCAGTTAGACAGACACTCCTTTCTGCTGAGTCTCTTTCAATGGGTTTGCTGGTTTCAGATGTCTGCTGCTTCGTATTCCTCATACCAGCTGCTGCTCTGGGAACCTTCGCTGGTTGCGTTGATCCGAGGCACCAAGCATCGCTTACTTTTTTTCGGCCGCTTCCCTTTGTCCGATCCATGCACCAGAGGTTGCCATGGGCTGCTGTCGAGTAGGGTACTCGTGCATCGAGTTCGCTCGCAGGGTCGGTTGTTACATTGCGCGCATAGTCTCGGAACGTACATATGTTAGCGGTATATATCTGGAAAATAGTATGATCTGACTCGAATTTCGTGCAGCGAAGCAACGCGCCTTTCGTGAAACTCCAGAAACCCGAAACCGTTCACCGTTCATGTCTCGAACTTCAAGTACGTGTTGTGTATGCCGTATCGCGTACCGGTCCCGTCTACGAACAAATACAGAGGACACCTATTCAACCCACTACTCGTACGGTCCCACTGCTGTGTCCGGGTGTTAGGACCGTTTGGATACCTATACGTATGAAGATAGTAGGATATAGGGTTAATAGGTGTCGCTACTCGTATCATACGTACGTATAATAGGAAATCGCCCAGCAGGATATTTGTTACTGTCGTCAACTTTTGTGCGTTGGTGGCGGTCGTTTTTGTTGTTGTTGTCGTTGTTGTTATCTCGTCGCCAAAATCTATTCCGTGTTCACAAAGCAGGCTCCAATGCCATGATATCATGATATCCAGCCAGCTCGAAAACCCTGGACAAAAAACACACACACACCGCAGTAGCAGCCACCACGCCGCAGCAGCAGCCACCACGCCGCAGCAGCAGCCACCACACCGCAGCAGCAGCAGCAGCAGCAGCAGCAGCAGCAGCAGCAAGAGCAAAAGCAGTACCTGGTACCAGGTAGCGGTACATAGTAGCAGCACAGCGCAGCAGAACAGCAGCAGCAGCGGTCACCCCTATACAGCCTTCTTGTTCAACGGCGTACAGCTTGGCCCTCTTGTTCAGCGCTGGTGCTGTACTCGTACTGCTGTTTGTTGTCTGGGTGGTTGCTGTGTTGGCAGCACGCCCCCTCAAATTTTTCTGCAGCACGACCCAATAATTTTTTTGGGGAGGTTGCGCCGCGGAAAAAAAATAAGTGTTTAATCAGGTCAAAAAAGGCTTCGGCCATCTCGAAATGTGTCCCTATTGTTTGGCTCCGTCGAAATTAGGAATTCGAATTTTCGCTAGTAATTACCAAAACGGAAGTTACATATCTGGACAGAGTGATTACAACAGTAAGAAACAATTTTTCCACAATTCCGACGGACAGATCATCACCAGATCATCGATTCCCACTTGATGATCTATAAGCAGTAGACCTTTCAAGGCAGATCTGTTCCCGATCTTGTATGACTCGTAGCTCACGTTACCGGGCGGGACCCGTAACTTCCGCCATGACCTAGCGCATGTGTCCTGGGTTGGATCTGTACTGTTGCAGACCCTGCGCAACCTCTCTCAACGGCAGGTGAGGAACTAGATGATCTAGATCATCTAGATCATCATGATCTATCTGTAGATGATCTGTAGATGATCTGTACCTGATCTGCAGCTGATCTGTAGCTGATCTGTAGATGATCTGCAGATGATCTATAGATGGTTTGTAGATGATCTATATATGGTCTGTAGATGATCTATAGATGTGATCTGTAGATGATCTGTAGATGATCTGCACGAGGTGTGAAACATTCCGTCCAAGAGTGCGTTCTACCGCTCGTACACTGTTTGCTGGCTGTTTTATTTTTATTTTCTTGTTGGTGTGTCATCTTTTTGGTTTTGTCGCACGGTCTCAACTCCAATCACCAACGGAGAGTGTCCCTCCGTCGCTCGAACCACGTTGGGGTCGTCACCTAAGCGTTTGAGCGAGCTATTCGTTTTTTTTCCCCCACTTGGTTTCGAGTTTTCCCTACCGGACATCGTCGCGAATATCACCCGACTGGGTAATCGCCCCTCGTTGTTTCGCGCCACTTGCCCCGCAAAAAAAGAGCCGCCGATTTAAGGATGGTCGTTTCGATGCTCTCGCGTTGTGTTTCCTTGAGGGCCCTGGCGTAGGGGGGGGTGGTGTCGCCGACCCTTTGATGGCGCTGGAAGCCAACGACTCGCAGGAGGGCTTGGTGGTGCGCCGCTCGGAGCTTGGCGAAGTGTGTCGCGCTCAGGGTCCACTTCACACACACACCCGCCCACCCACCCAGCAGGGTTTCGACCCCCTCAGCCTTCAGCGTGCAGACTTTTTCAAGACTGAGCGGGGCGGTCGTCATGTCGTTCTCGGATGCGCACCTTGTCCCGTAACTGCGGGCCGTCCTCGTCCCTTCTGACGACCTGCTCGCTCCTCTCTTTTCTCCCTTCCAACCCTACAGTTAGTGGTCTTGAAGGTGTTTTGTAGATTCCTACCTGATCGTTGCCCTGCGAGGAGTCTCTTGTGTTTCGGCAAGGCATGTTCAAAATTTGTATGTACTCCTGCAGCCACCCAAGAAGGCGTTTTCCCGCAGAAGCAACATGCGCATTTTGTGGAGAGCACCTTGCCGAAACAGACAGGCGCCTCGCAGATGGTGACCAGCAAAGATTATGTATACGAGCACCTGAAGAGCGCGCTGGTCGTTGTCTAAGGGGAGTCTCTTCTGTTTTGGCAAGGTACTCTTCGAAGTAGGCATGTTCTCCTGCGGGAACCGCCTCCCGCCCTCCCCGGGAGGTGATTTGCCGCAAGAGTACGTACTTAGTCTGAAGAGTACCTCGCCGAAACGGAGGGGCTTCTCACTGATGACGACCAGCAAGTACTCTACGATCACCTGAAAAGCACGGTGGGGTGGGGTGGAGTGGGAAAAGAGAAACGCGAGGAGCGAGCAGTTCATCAATACAAGACAAGACCGGTACAACGCGTACTACCTGGTACAGTACAACACAGCACGTGCTTGGTATATACAATACAACACAACACAACAAAACACAACACGACATAACACAATCAACGTAATCTAGTCAAACCCAAGGCCAGACGAGACAAGACAACCTATTACAACACAGTACAGTACACTCGTGCCTCCAGCATCTGAGTTATTGTTTTTCACGGTGCGCATTTACAGCAACCGCAGTATCGATATTTGCACTGATATGTTACAGTCGTATGTACTCGTAGTGTGTCGAAAGCGGTCAGTCGCACGCTTGCATTTGGTTCTACTGCTGGTCTTGTTGAAAAGACGAGGGCTGTCCATTTGCGTGGCAGCGAGAGGCTTTGTCTGTGGTGTCACAGTCGCTTCCCCTCTCGCCGTTGCCACCCGCGCGCCATTGCCCCGCCCACCCGCTCGCCCGCTTACTTGGGCATTCGATACCACCGACTGTCGCGCGCTCGATGCCACTGACATGCGTTCTCGATATCATGCCACTTTCATGCAATCGGTGCCACTGTCATGCGTTCTCGAGGCCATTGCCATGCATTCGATGCCACTATTGTGCGTTCTCGATGACATTGCCATGCGTTCTCGATGCCACTGCCGCTCGTTCGATGCCACTGACTGCCACGCGTTCGATGCCACTGACTGCCGCGAGTTCGGCGCCACTGCGACGTGTTCGATGCCACTGGCTGCTGCACATTTAATACCACTGACTGCCGCGTGGTCAATGCGACTGACTGCCGCACGTTCGATGTCACTGCTGTCGCGTTGTTCGCTGTCACTAACTGCCGCGTTGTTCGATGTATCTGACTGCCGTGCGTTCGATGCCACTGCCACGCTGCCACCACGCAAAAAAACGCGCCGCCGCCGCCGCCGCCGCAGGACTTCATGGACGGCATGACGGTCGTGCCCAACGAAATCAGGCGCAACTCGCAGCTGATGCGAACGCTGGACAAGGACGCGCACACCCTCTCAGCGTAAGTCAGTACCAGGCACCATGGCAGTGTTTACGGCTTGGCCCAGCTTCGTCAAACAAAATGGTTGATACTCTACACGACAGCAACTCCTCATTACCTGGTACATCGTAGAACATTCCGAGAAATTTCCTAGCAGGCTGTCGGGGATAGGGTTATATATAGGGTTAGGCAAGGACGCGCACAGCCTCTCAGTGTAAGTCAGTATTGATGGTGTTTATGACTTGGCCCCAGCTTCGACAACATGGTTGATAGTCTACACTACAGTAACTCCCCATTATGTTCTAGAAGATTCCGATAATTTTCCCGGGCGGTCGGAATTGGGATTATATAGGTGAGGGGGATTGGAGTTAGAGATAAGTATGCTTGAACCATTTTGTTGGAGCTTGGCCAAGGTTTATATATACTTCACATCCCTCGCGTGAGTCGGAGGCCATTGATGTGCTCGCGGGCCTCCTCGTCTCCTCGATCGTGTTATTTTTGACCGGAATCATCACGTTTCGTCACCTGCTCGTGTTACTATTCGCCCCAAACGGCACGTTTCGCCATCTGCTCATGGTATTGGCCCAAATGGGCACGCTTCGTCTTCTGCTCGTGTTATTGGCCCAGACCAGCACCCATGTACCCTGCTTCGTAACGCTAACAACGCACATGTGTGCAGGGTGGGATCGGTGCGATACGGCTCTTGCGCAACATCTTATAACGGCAAATATAGGATCTAGATGATCTAGATGATCTGGATGGATCTACTGTAGATGATCTAGATGATCTACGAGCAGATCGCGATCTGTGTGGTGCGGAGATCACTCTAAGCGCGCCGTCGACCGTAATGCACCCACCCGCACAGGAAGCTGGAAGTCCTCCACAACAAATTCTTGGGACAGGCGAGAGAAAAAATGCGGGCGAGAGGCGACAGTCAGGTAATAGTCCACGCGTCGGGAATATTTAGATCATCTACAGATCGATCACCTACAGATAGATCATCTACAGATAGCTCATTTACAGATAAACCATCTACAGATTGATCTACAGATATATAATTTACAGACAGATCATCTACAAATAGATCATCTACAGCTCATCTAGATCCTAACCTGTTGTCCTGAGGCGCTGTGCAGGATCTGTTTGTGGCAGATCTAAGCGAGGAAAGATGTCCTAGAGCAGGTAGATTATTTGTCTCCCACCCGGCAACGTGGGCTAGACCATACCGATCATACAGATAATATAAATCACACAGATCATACATATCGTACAGATCAGGAATCTATCTTCTCTGAAAGTTTCAGATCATCAAGTGGCAGTCGATGGCCTCTGTGCAGAGGTGTGAAATCATCACACAATACGCGCGCATCCACCCACGCGCTAGCGATGTCATAACACTGTTAAAAGGTAACGCTGTCGTGTGGGCCCGTGTCAATTTTGTCAACCGTGGCGCCTCTTTTTCAATCCTGTGAATCGCGCTAACTCGGCCAAGAACGTCCGTCCTATCTATTATGTGTCCTGTATGCTGTCAACTGTGTCAGTCCTGTCAGCAATATGCCAACCGTAGAATTCCTGTGTATCCTGCCAATCCCAATCCTGTCAACCGTTCCTGTCCCGTACATCCTGTCTATTTTTTTTGTCGTCGGTGTCAATGCTGTCATTCTTGTCAATCGCGCCATCAATCAATGCGTATCGTCTTCCCTGTCATTCGTGTGAACCATTCAGCTCTGCTTATCCTGTGTCACGTAATTCCTATTAACCGTGTCAGTCGTATGTGTCCTGTCATTCCTTCAATCCTCACCTTTGTCAGTCCTGTATATATCCTATGGTACCGTTCCCGTCAACCACGTCAGTTCTGCATATCCTGTCAAAATACGTCAGTCCTGTCATTACTTCCAATCCTGTCAACCCCTTTCAATAATGGCCATCCCTGCCATCTTAATCTTGTCAACGATGTCAATCCTGTATATCCTGTCAGAACCATGCCAGCTGTGTAATCCTGCCAACCATGCCAGTCCTGTACCTCCTTTCAAATCGGTCCATTTTTTTTAAAGCCTAGTCCTATTATTTCTGTCAACCATGTCAAAATCCTGTCAACCCTGTTAGTCCTGCACACCCCGCCAAACCTGCCAATAGTGTCAAATCCTGCGTACCAGGTATTAATCATGCCAACCGTGCCAAACCCTGCCAATCCCTTTCAATCGTGCCGACTATGCCACCAACCCTGTGTATCTTATCCTGGTGCTTCCCCGATACCTCTTTTTGTGGATGTAAAATGATATGTCGGCATTTTTCTCTCGGGTGCTGATGTTTAATTTTTTTTGTTTGTTTGGTTTGTTTTTTTTTTTTTTGTGTTTTGTGTTTTATGTTTTGTGTTTTGTGTTTTTTTTTCGTTTTTCGTTTTTTTTTTCACAGGAAGTCGACCCGAAAGTTTTAGTGGACGACCCCCCATTGATGGCCGAGATTGAGAGCATGTTCTCCCGGACGAAGCAGATCGTCGACGAGAAGGTGTGCGGTGCTGGGTTGGGGTTGGTTGGGCTTGGCTTGGCTTGGCTTGGCTTGGCTTGGCTTGGCTTGGCTTGGCTTTTTTATTTTCAGTCCATTTATTTTCTTCGCCCTACTTTTCTCTCTCCCTCCTAGCCGTAACTCAAACTCAGATTCCGGGGTTACTAAGTAGGCTCTTTCCCCCCCCTCTCCCCACGACGGTTACGTGCCTTGCACTGCGTTGGCTTGGCTGGGCTCGGCTTGGCTCGGCTTGGCTCGGCTTGGCTTGGCTTGGCTTGGCTTGGCTTGGCTTGGCTTGGCTTGGCTTGGCTTGGCTTGGCTTGGCTTGGCTTGACTTGACTTGGCTTGGCTTGGCTTGGCTTGGCTTGGTTTGGCTTGGCTTGGTCTGGCTTGGCTTGGTTTGGCTTGGCTTGGCTTGGCGTGGCTTGCCTTGCCTTGCCTTGCCTTGCCTTGCCTTGCCTTGCCTTGCCTTGCCTTGGCATGTGTTAAGGGTGTTGGGTGTGGTGTTTGGGCCGGGTTGGTGTTGTTTTTGTGTCGGGGAGTGTCGCGTGTTGTGTGTTGTGTGTTGTGTGCTGTGGTGTGATCCCCGGTGGGTGGCCAATACTGAGAGCATGTTCTCCGGGACGAAGCAGCTTGTTTATGAGAAGGTGCCGTCTTTGGATTGGAGGGTTGGAGTTGGACTGGGTTGTGTTGAGGGTACAGTATTGTTTTTAGGTCGGGTTGGTGTTGTTTTAGGTTGGTCTGGTTATTGAGTTGAGTTGGGCTGGGTTGGGTTGGGTTGGGTTTGTTTTTGGTTGGGTTGGTTCGTACTGTGTCGGTATGGATTGGGTGCATGGGTTGGATGGGGTTGTTCTGTATGGTGTTGTTGTGCTGTGTTGTGTTGGGGGGTGTCACGCTGCGCTGTTGGGCGTGTGATGTACTTGAACTACAGTCGTGTTCGGCTGCAGCACGGCATAGTGCGGGTCACGCACAGCACTCGTCTTGGTTTTGCTTGCGCGAGGCTCGGCCGCTCGTTCGGGTGTGTGTTTGTCCTAGGCAATGCAAGGTGTGCTGACCAAAACAATCTACGGTGCAACTTGCGGCTACATACGTATCGCTCGGTGGTTCCAGTTGACCCAAGCTTTTCGTGCTCTCAGCTTCTATTTTAGGCCGATACATGTCTTTTGAGTGCTTGCAGCTCACGTTTTTTCGTGCGTGGGGCCCCCGTTATTTCTCCTTTCCACCCTGCAGGTGGCTATCGCCGACCAGACACACCAGATGGTGGCAGATAGGCTAAAAAGACTCACCACAGATCTGGCCAGCTTCGAGCAGGTGGGGGAATTACTACAGCAGCGCTTACGGTGGTGGAAAGACTGTCAGAACCCTGCTCACTACGAATAGGATAGTGCTAAGCTGTCGTGTTTGTTTTTTCTCTCCCCTCTGGCTCGAATCTCTCCATGGATTTGGCTCCCTGGAGCGGTAGTTGCCACTACGAAAATATGGATGTTGCTGAAACTCGCGCCAATGCCCACACATTCGCGCTACTATGCTCACACTCGCGCTTACGCTAATGATCACGATAAACGGCATGTATAACTGCTCACGCTGACACCATTGCTAACGCTATCGCCAGCGCTGATGCCAATCACAACGCCTTACACCGACGCTAACGCCGGTACGTCACGCTTATTAGTGATTTAACGATAGCGCTATTGCTGAGGCTCATACTCGCGATAACGCCATCGCTAGCGACAACGATAGCGACAAGGATAACTGCTCACGCTAATGCGAACACTAAGGCTCATGCTACCGCCCATGCCAACGCTAAAAATATTTTGTAAGGCTATCACTAACCAACGCTAAAGTTAACGCTACTACTAACGCTTACACCAACGCTAACGCCAGCTCACACTGCCGCCAACCCCAACGTCAACTCCAATGCTAACGCCAACTCCAACGTTTGAGCTAAAGTTAGTCCTAACACCATCACTAACCTTGGCAGCATCGCTAACGCCAACGAAAACTAGCACGAACGCCAACCCTAGCGCCAACCCCAACGTTAACTCCAGTGCCAGCTCTAAGTACAATGTTGAAGGTAACGTTAATCCTAATGCCAGAGCTAACGCTGACACCAACGAGAGCGCCAACGCTAGTGCTAACGCTAACGATGTCGAAACCACTATAACCACGACTCCAACGCTAATGCTAACGCTAACCTTGTCAATGGAAACCCCCACGAGTAACACCAACCCCAACGTTTAAGGCGAACGCTACTGCTATCGCTAACGTCAAAAAAACGCTGAAACTAACGCTGACACCAACCGAACGTTAATAATTACGCCAACGCTAACACTGGCTAATGCCAGCGTTAGTGCTATTAATAACGAAAACTGTGCCGATATCGCCAACGCTATTGCTAACGTCTACTCTGTCAATGGTAGCCCCAATGTCAGTGCCAACCCCAACGTGTATAGCGAACCCTACTGCTAACGCGAACTAACACTAACGCCAACGTTGAAGCTATCGTTAATCCTAGCGCCAACACAGTATCGGTACTCTCCCACACACAAACCGGATGATAACGCTGACACCAGCGCTACAGTAGTGTTAACGCCAACACTAACGCAAACGAGAATGTCAACGCTAAGTTCAACGCTATGTTCGACGCTAACTAACACTAACGACAACGCCAACCCCTACCCCAACGTTACCTCCAATGCTACTACCAACTCCCCGTTAGCAGCTAACGTTCATCCTAACGCCAACAACGAACGCCAACGCTACCTCCAAAGCTACCCCCAACAATAACGCCAAACGCTGGTTAACGCCAACGCTACCGCCAACCCCAACGCTAACTCTTAACACCAACGCTACCGTGGGCGTACGCCACGCTATTTTTCGCGCACGTTTCCCACCATTGACACCACCAGGCCCTGCACAGCCAGGGCGAGTTCGACGTGGGGGCCGCTCAACCGGGGGACCAGGTCGCCTTCCAAGAAGATGCGGATGCGGAGTGGGTGCTGGGTCGCGTCCTGTCGTGGATGCACGAGACTGGCCAGTACGAGGTCAGTTTGCGTTGTGCATGCACGGTGCTGATGGTCCCGGCGGTGTTTTTTGTCAAGTTGTCCGACGAAATGACGGCACCGAGCGTGACTCACTCTCCCTCTCACATCGCTTGTTGGCGAAGAAGAAACGCCTTTTCTTATTTGAAGAAGGAACGCCTTTTTTATTTCAAGAAGACACGTTGGTTCCTGTTTGGTCGTGGGCCTATCGTATATATCACATCTCGCTTTTTTACGAAGGTGAAAATGAAAACAAATGGTTTTTAACAAGTCGTGGGCGTATCTCGTCGCTTAGTTACGAAGATAAAGGCAAAGAGACCAAGAAAATAAGGGTTTTTCACATTGCTTCATTGTGAAGCAGAAAACGAATAAAACGAGACCTTATCATAAGCCGTGGGCCTAAATGCCAACCACTTCGATTGTTGACAATACAAAACGCGGGTTTCTTTCATATAGGTCGCGGGTCGCGGGCCTATCACATCGCTCGTCCCTTGTCTACTACGAAGGAAAAATATAACGGTAAAGGTTTCCATGATATGGTGAGACTATATATATATACACTTCGTATGTCCATCGTATTGATTGCTGACGGAGCAGATACACCAGGGATATATCCGTTACGGCTGGTGGGTCTGTGTGTCAAATCACGTCGGTTGTTCGTGAAAAATACACATCGGTATATCCGCCGTATAACCATCGCTTTGATTGCTGACGGAGATACAACCGGGACGTATCCGTTAAGATTGGTGGGCCTATGTGTCAACTTACGTCGGTTGTTGATGAAAAATACCCGTTGGTATCTCCGCCGTTTTGTTTCGTTATTGATGCCCAGGTAATGGACGAAGACGACAACAGCAAGAAACTTCTGCTGGACGAACATCAGGTTAGTCTATTATGAGTCCGCATGCATTCCGGCCCTCTCCGCGAATTATGTTTTTCATTTATCGTCCCAGGTGACTCTACCCTCCCCCCCCGCTCGCCTTCCAGCCTCCCTGACGTTGGCCCTGGTTTGGCCTGATGTTGGTGTGATCAAGGCGACTGACGGGAAACGAGGCCTGCCTGCTAACGGTTTTTTCTTGTTTTGCTTGCTTGCTTTGCTTGCCTTGATTGCCTTGCTTGCCTTGCTTGCCTTGCTTGCCTTGCTTGCCTTGCTTGCCTTGCTTGCCTTGCTTGCCTTGCTTGCCTTGCTTGCCTCGCTCGCCTTGCTTGCCTTGCTTGCCTTGCTTGCCTTGCTTGCCTTGCTTGCATTGCTTGCCTTGCTTGCCTTGCTTGCCTTGCTTGCCTTGCTTGCCTTGCTTGCCTTGCTTGCCTTGCTTGCCTTGCTTGCCTTGCTTGCCTTGCTTGCCTTGCTTGCCTTGCTTGCCTTGCTTGCCTTGCTTGCCTTGCTTGCCTTGCTTGCCTTGCTTGCCTTGCTTGCCTTGCTTGCCTTGCTTGCCTTGCTTGCCTTGCTTGCCTTGCTTGCCTTGCTTGCCTTGCTTGCCTTGCTTGCCTTGCTTGCCTTGCTTGCCTTGCTTGCCTTGCTTGCCTTGCTTGCCTTGCTTGCCTTGCTTGCCTTGCTTGCCTTGCTTGCCTTGCTTGCCTTGCTTGCCTTGCTTGCCTTGCTTGCCTTGCTTGCCTTGCTTGCCTTGCTTGCCTTGCTTGCCTTGCTTGCCTTGCTTGCCTTGCTTGCCTTGCTTGCCTTGCTTGCCTTGCTTGCCTTGCTTGCCTTGCTTGCCTTGCTTGCCTTGCTTGCCTTGCTTGCCTTGCTTGCCTTGCTTGCCTTGCTTGCCTTGCTTGCCTTGCTTGCCTTGCTTGCCTTGCTTGCCTTGCTTGCCTTGCTTGCCTTGCTTGCCTTGCTTGCCTTGCTTGCCTTGCTTGCCTTGCTTGCCTTGCTTGCCTTGCTTGCCTTGCTTGCCTTGCTTGCCTTGCTTGCCTTGCTTGCCTTGCTTGCCTTGCTTGCCTTGCTTGCCTTGCTTGCCTTGCTTGCCTTGCTTGCCTTGCTTGCCTTGCTTGCCTTGCTTGCCTTGCTTGCCTTGCTTGCCTTGCTTGCCTTGCTTGCCTTGCTTGCCTTGCTTGCCTTGCTTGCCTTGCTTGCCTTGCTTGCCTTGCTTGCCTTGCTTGCCTTGCTTGCCTTGCTTGCCTTGCTTGCCTTGCTTGCCTTGCTTGCCTTGCTTGCCTTGCTTGCCTTGCTTGCCTTGCTTGCCTTGCTTGCCTTGCTTGCCTTGCTTGCCTTGCTTGCCTTGCTTGCCTTGCTTGCCTTGCTTGCCTTGCTTGCCTTGCTTGCCTTGCTTGCCTTGCTTGCCTTGCTTGCCTTGCTTGCCTTGCTTGCCTTGCTTGCCTTGCTTGCCTTGCTTGCCTTGCTTGCCTTGCTTGCCTTGCTTGCCTTGCTTGCCTTGCTTGCCTTGCTTGCCTTGCTTGCCTTGCTTGCCTTGCTTGCCTTGCTTGCCTTGCTTGCCTTGCTTGCCTTGCTTGCCTTGCTTGCCTTGCTTGCCTTGCTTGCCTTGCTTGCCTTGCTTGCCTTGCTTGCCTTGCTTGCCTTGCTTGCCTTGCTTGCCTTGCTTGCCTTGCTTGCCTTGCTTGCCTTGCTTGCCTTGCTTGCCTTGCTTGCCTTGCTTGCCTTGCTTGCCTTGCTTGCCTTGCTTGCCTTGCTTGCCTTGCTTGCCTTGCTTGCCTTGCTTGCCTTGCTTGCCTTGCTTGCCTTGCTTGCCTTGCTTGCCTTGCTTGCCTTGCTTGCCTTGCTTGCCTTGCTTGCCTTGCTTGCCTTGCTTGCCTTGCTTGCCTTGCTTGCCTTGCTTGCCTTGCTTGCCTTGCTTGCCTTGCTTGCCTTGCTTGCCTTGCTTGCCTTGCTTGCCTTGCTTGCCTTGCTTGCCTTGCTTGCCTTGCTTGCCTTGCTTGCCTTGCTTGCCTTGCTTGCCTTGCTTGCCTTGCTTGCCTTGCTTGCCTTGCTTGCCTTGCTTGCCTTGCTTGCCTTGCTTGCCTTGCTTGCCTTGCTTGCCTTGCTTGCCTTGCTTGCCTTGCTTGCCTTGNGGTATACCCTTTTTTGGTTATTGTTCAAAAACAAAACATGAAGCAAAGCAAATACACAAATTATTGGATGAATTAATTCCTCGGTTAGATTTTAGATTAGATTTAAAGGCAAAATTGCATGTCACCCTTTCAGATTGGATCGGTGAAACATCGGTTAGGAGTTTTTTTTTTTTTTTTTTCCCTCCCCTTTTTTTTTTTTCCCCCTTCCGTCTTTCTCCCTCCCTAGTCGTAACTCAGATCCGGGGTCACAAAGTAGGCTCCTCTCCCTCCTTCCCCACTACGGTTCTTGCTTTGCATTTTTATCGCGAGAAAATTTCAGCACTTTCTTCCCTCGTCAACTCTCGTCGAATTTTGCTTACCCACTTATAGGGGAACATATATAGTAACTATAACCAACATGATACTTCGAAGTATAGAACTAACGATAAAATCGTTTGTGCTGGTCGTTGTTGCTTGCCCGCGGTTACTTGCCCGGTGTCGGGTCCGGTCGGTGTGCTCTTATCTTCTGGAGCAAAATATTCACGTCTTCTTCGCACTTCTTTTTTCTTTGAGCT
Source organism: Saccharina japonica (assembly GCA_008828725.1). Taxonomy (NCBI): domain Eukaryota; class Phaeophyceae; order Laminariales; family Laminariaceae; genus Saccharina; species Saccharina japonica. The sequence continues at coordinate 1,100,860 of MEHQ01000463.1, read as the reverse complement.
TTCACGAGCTTTTTTTTTTTTATGTTGTGCGTTCTTGCCCAGTGGCTACGGTACGTACGAGTAGCTGGTATATACGAGGAACGAACGCCTGCTTGTGTTTTCTCCCCCGTTTCAGCTTGCGGCACCCCCCAGGATTTCAAGTCAGCAACCCCAATCCCGAAGGGGAGCCTTGTATCGTGTAAGCATGGGAGGATACATGGTTTTTGGGTCCGTGGTGGATTCTGATTTTACTATGTCTCCCCCTCCCCCCGATATAGTGTTTGTTTTTACGCCAGGGTATGGCGGGCGAACGATACCCTTTTGAGGGCCACGGCTAGCTATTCGTTGGAACCCTGCTTAATCGTGAACTACTATTACGAGGGAACATATGAATCAGAACCGAATCAGAACCGAATATGGTACTTTAAGCATAGGGAGGTGTTTGGTTTTCGAGTCCATCGTTTATTCTGATTACTATCACTACATATGGCCCCCCGTAGATATTACTCGTACGTATATATATATCGTATATATATATATTTATATGACGCATGCTATCTTAAGGTAGAGGTGCACCGTGTTGTTTCTGAGAGTGGTCCCTTGAGGACCTCTATACTAATAGTAAGTCAAAAACAGATTTTGGAGGCAAAAAAAAGTGCTTACGTACCCGATGAACGACCCATGGCCTTTTAGGTATAAAACGGAAAATATTGCAACCCATGACATGAGTACACCTCACCCACCCACCTACCCACCCACCCACCCCACTCTGCTTGCGCTCGCAACGGGCTTACGACAACGACAACCTTTCCAGGGGAACGGAGGGCAGGCGCACGTGCAATTTGTGGACGATGCGGATGAGAACGGCGTCACGCCACAGCGGGCCGTTCCGATCATCCACATCATCAAGCTTCCCCTCGGTTCGTGACATTCCCGCTCTCGGGATACAACCGTCCAGGTCATCCACATCATCATCATGCTTCCCCTTGGCTCGGCTCGTGAGGGTGATGATGTCGTTCGGGGATACAGCCGCTCCGATCGACCATCCACATAATCAAGCTTCCGGTCGGCGCGTGGAGTTTCGATAGGGAGACTTCTCGTGATCGGAGCGCGACTAGCTTGGGCGAGGCGAGGCTGGACGAAGCTAACCTAGCCTATAGCGTAGACTGCAATAGCCTAGACTAGCCTAGTCCGGTTTTGTTTCGACCATGACCATGATGCACACCCTCAAGCTTCTCCTCTGGTTCGGTTTACGAATAGTTCGTTTGGGGGCATGCGGAAGGCGCGTGATCAGAGTCCGACTAGCGTGGGTGAGGCGAGGCGAAGCTAGGCTACGCGGGTCAAGGCTAGACAAAGCCAGGCTGGACTAGTCTAAGCTCGGCTAGGCTAGGCTAGGTGGGGCGAGAGGCTAGGCTAGGCGACGCTAGATGGAGCTAAGACTGTGCGAGGCTAGACTATGCTAAGGGCTATGCGAAGATAGACGAAGCTAAGGCTATGCGAAGCTAGACGAAGCTAGGCGAGTTTTGGTAAGGCGGGGCGAGGCTAGACAGAGCTAGGCTCTGTAGGGCGAGGCTAGACGGGGCTAGGCTCGGTAGGGCGAGGCTAGACGGAGCTAGGCTCAGTAGGGCGAGACTCGGCTAGGCGAGGCTAGACAAAGCTAGACTAGAGTAGGCGGCAAGAGCTTTGTCAGGGCTGGGCTAAGCTGGGCGAGGCTAGACGAGGCTGGACGAGGCTAGCCGAAGCTAGATGAAGCTCATCTAGACAAAGCTAGCCTTTTGTGAGGCGAGGCTAGACTCATCTAGGCTAGGCTGGGCGAGGCTGGGAGAGTGAATAAGCTGTATGCTATAGACTAGCCTACTGTAGGCCAGACTGGGCTAGGCTCGGCTAGACTAGGAAAATCAAATGGACGCCGTGCGGGTGACATTTCCCTTACAGCTATCGCCCTCTTTCGAATAGGTGTGCTTCGAAGGCGTTGGTTGTTCATATTTGTGGTTTTGCCTCCATTTGTGCGCCTGAATCACGCACCATGCCAGCTCTTCTACCGAGGCAGCATATACCTGGTACCTGGTATAGGCTTTCGCTAGGAGCTCGCGCACCAGGGTAGTTGTAACTACCGCCAGCGTGGGTGCGTTGGCTGGTTCGGAGAATCTGGAGGATCGTATGTACCTGATATTAATCTCGGTCGGCGGTCGTAGCACCGGCTTCAGCCAGCTCGAAAAGGGTACAGTACCTTTTTTCGTCAGCTTCTATGTATGCGTTGGTTGATTTGGAGACTTTGGAGAATCGTACATACCTGGTACCAATCTCGGTCGGCGGTCGTAGCACCGGCTTCAGCCAGCTCGGAAAGGGTACAGTACCTTTTTTTGTCAGCTTTCACATGTGCGTTGGTTGCTTTGGAGAATTCGGAGAATCGCACGTATGAACCTCGGTCGGCGGTCATAGAACCGGCTTCAACCAGCTCGAAAGGGGTACAGTACCTATTTTTTGTCAGCTTCTTCATGTGCGTTGGTTGATTTGGAGAACTTGGAGAATCGTACATGCCTGGTATTGTATGAATCTCGGTCGGCGGTCTTAGCACCGACTTCCGCCAGCTCAAAAGGGGTATAATACCTTTTTTTTGGCAGCTTCTATGTATTCGTTGGTTGATTTGGAGAACTTGGAGAATCGGATATACCTGGTAAATGAATCTCGGTTGGCGGTCGTAGTAGAACCGGCTTCAGCCAGCTCGAAAGGGGTACATTACGTTTCTTTGGCCAGTGTAAATTAGAAGCTCACATACGCTCGTAATACTAGTAGCCAGGCGAAAGGCCAGAGAGAAAAAAAAAACGTGTTGATTTGCCCGCAGTTTACCTATTGGTGATTTTAATTTTGACGGCATTTTTGTACTGGTGGGAAATTCTGAGACGGAAAATTCCAAGAACATTCCACGTCGGCCGATGTCGTCATGCGGGGTCCTGACGTCATCATCCACGGCCAAATATGTGTTTTATTTTACACCTTGGACCTGTTGTGCTGCCTCTACGTAACCTTCGCGTGCTACGCTCATAGGATAGCTACATCCTCCAAACTATTCTACAGTAGTAGTAGTACGTAGGCTATACCAGTGTGTTGTACCATTGTACCCTGTGTTGATCTGACTGGCCTGCCTGATCCCTACGCATGATACAAAACCCATATTCTCTCGTACCCGCTCGATATTATTCCGCTTTTTGAAGAAAGACATGCGGCCACCCAAAAAGTATTTTCCCTACGTAGAGATTAAGGCTGGGTGGGAGAGACGGGGGAGGGGGGGGGGTAGATGTGTCGTATACAGGGATATTTTAGTTCGCGTATGAGCGGCCGATCTGTACTGCATACAGTACACCACCTACCAATAAAACGAGCGATACGAGGGTCGAGCAAAACATGTTACGATTTTACTCCCTACTTGTGGAATGGTATTACTGTAGTCACGCAGCAGGTTATCATCTCTTTCTTGGTGTTTGCTATGGAGACAAAACCGAGGAGCCATCCCACGGTATATAGGGGCGCAAGCAGAATTGTATGAGCTCCTCAAGAGACGCGTGCTACGGTAGAGGTAGCACTTTTTGGCTGAATCGTTTTCTGACCGATCGGGCTCCTTAACCCAAATTCGTCGGACTTTCATTTTTGTGACGAAAAAAAATTGAGAGTATACTTCGGTCAGGATATTTATCATCCGGCAACACTTTTATTTTCCTCCAAAATCATTTTTTTCGGTGAGGTATGACGCTCCGTAAGTGAGAGGCTCAGAAAAAACATGGTGCACCTCTATCGTAGCATGTGTCATTGAGGAGCTCGATATCTCACCCGAAACATGACTTCGGAAACATTCGTTTGGAGCAATCCCGACCAAAGCTTCCAACCAATGCGGTCGTCCGAAAACAAACCTACCAGTAAAATAGTAATAATAATATCCGGAGGTTACTCACGTGAGGAGCACAACAACCGGTCAGAAAATAGTGAGCCTAAAAGTGGTACCCCTACCGTGGGATTGCTCCGAGGCGGGTGGATGGGTGGGTTGTCTGACGTTTCCACACTCGGGGGTCCAGCGACAACACGAGGTAATCTCAGAGTGCCCCCCGAGGAGCCAGGATGGGTCTGCCCAACCCAACCCCTAGCCCTATCCCTGACACCGATCCGGGTCCTTAATGGACCAGAAAATACCGGTCTGAAAACGCGGCTGCGTCGCTTTCGTTTTTTTTTTTTTTTTTTAATTATACCGAATTGCGGACCCACGAAATTCCTCCCCGAAACTCGTAACAGTGAGTAGAAAATTCCCGGAAAATTATTAACTAGCCGCTGTCAAAAACTCGAAGGGCAGGTTTTGGACAGGGTAGTGGCTTTAGGGGGGGGGGGGTGTACTCATGTTGTGCACGGCCGTAGTCATATGACCATAGACCCTCGCATCCCTACAATGCCGGGACGGAGCGCGTTGGGTTTTCACCAACCAGGCAGACATTGCTTGCACCAAGCGCGAAACGCCGTGAGGTATTGGGCGAGTCGCATGGAGGGTGAGCTGCATCCTGCTAAGAACCGCCTCTGAGGCGGACTTGCATATGGACGACAGCTTCAATGAGTTAATTTAATTTCTGGTGTGGCCACTTCCGGAGACAGCAATGGGTTTTACTATGTAACTGCCTCGCGGACGCCTTACCATATTAACACTACGTGATACGACCATTCCCCTTGTGCGGAGCAAAGGTTTGGCCTGTTGGGGGGGGGGGTATTATAGTGGTATTAATGAGACGGTACGGTCTAGGGGATAGGACCTGGTATCTACACCAACTTGAATAATTTCACACGTAGGACAGCTCATGAGCTACTGTAGCTCATCTGTGGTGCATAGCTCAAGCCTTCAAAACGTGTGCAGATGAGCCACCGCCTATAGCTCAAGCCGGGGGAAACATGTGTTGTAGCTCATAATGTAGCTCCTACAGTGCAATCACGGAGACAACTGAGCTACTTTAGCTCATGTAGCTCATATAGCTCACTCTCGGGACACATAAGCGCAGATGAGCTATCCTCTCTACAGTAGCTCAAGCTTCAAAAACATGGGCAGATGAGTTATCGCCTATAGCTCGTCCCGGGGATGGTTGAGCTAGCTCATGTAGCTCACCGATGAGCTACCCTTGAAAAGAGCTAGCTCGAGCTACGGTGAGCTGGTTTGTCCCTCGCACGTGTTAACTTGTTATGCAAAATACCAAAACGGGCGGCCCTTTTCATGTTTGGACATGGCGGCAGTGGTCTGTTCTGGACCCCCCCCCCCCCTCATGACACATGCCACAATACATAGGAGTGCGCCTGTGTGCTTTTTTTTTCCGGGGTTCCTGGGGTGAAGAACTTTTTTTTGATTTGGCCCGGAAGCGGACTTCGAGAAAACATGAAATTGCAACCCGATGCCCTTAACAACCCATTCATAACTGAAAAAGCTTATCCCACACTGACTCATCCCACGGTAGGGGCGCAGCAGAATGTTTTTAGCTCCTCACACGAGGAGCTCAATATCTCACCCGAAACATGACTTCGGAAACATTCGCTCGAGCAACCCGACCAAACCTTCCAAAAATGCGGTAGTCCAAAACCAAATATACCAGTAAAATAGTAATTGTATCCGGTGGATACTCACGTGAGGAGCTCAACCGGTCAGAAAATATGGAGCCAAAAAGTGGTACCCCTACCGTGGGATTGCTCCCACACTAATTCCAAGTAGTTCGTCCCCGAATACGTGGGACCAGTTCTACAGGGGTTAAAGAGAATGACGTTCCGATGATTTTTTTGTCAAGGAGTCCCCCGTCGTTCAGTAAGCCGCCGCCCTTAAAAGGCATTTTGACCTATATACTGTACCCCCAGCATCGTAGCATGGGTCCTGGACTGAAGCAAACACACCAGATCGTCGGAACATTGCAGTCCATTAGCTGTACACATCTGCATCTTATCTGCGCTTCGTCCTTCGTACTTCTCTGGAGTAAAACCTTTGCTTGAGCGCGATTTGCGACGCACCGCGATTTGCAACCCGCGCGCCTCCTCGCGCGCGCTTGTTTTGGTTTTTGAAGGTCCACCACGCGGCTGGCGGTCGAGTTAGACATTTTGTGCGGGGTGGTGGGAGGACCCTTAAGTCCGCACAAAGGGGAATTGTCGTTTCACGTTAGTGTGTGCATGGTACAGTAAGGCACCCACGAGGCAGGATAAAGCTGCATAGTATATACCTGGTACCCATTATTGATGTCTGTAGAACTTGGCCACACCACCAGAAAACTACTGTAAATCGATCCATTCGAAAAGGTGTGTCGTCCATCTGCAAGTCCGCCTCACAAGCGGTTCTCAGTAGCATGTAGCTTGCCCTTCCTGCGACTTGCCCAACACCTCCCGGCGCTTCGCGCTCGGTGAAAGCAATGTCTGCCCGGTCTTCGGTGAACGCCCGACGTGCTCCGTCCTGGCACTACTGTAGGGATGCGAGGGTCTATGAGTATACGACTACAGCCATACACGACGTGCGGCTAATAAGTGCCCCCCCCCCCCCCCCCCGAGGCATCGTATCCGGTCCCAGACTCATATCGCCGTATCTTATGACAGGTACCAGGTTCCAGGTATACGATTGCGCCATCGCCTTATTATGATGGGTTTTTTAGACATACGAGTACACCATACATACTACACACTGAGCTATCAGTCCTTGCTAACTGATGCATATAGCGGTTTTGGCAACGTCACATGACCCGCGCCGTGCGTAGTACCAGGTACCGGGCGTGCTTTTTTTTACAGTAGCTGGTCAGATAGGGACAACAAGAGAGAATGGAACGCCTGATGGTATATAGGAAGCAGGAGCGACACACATCGATAGGAGCTGAGGAGGCTCCGCTGACGGATAAAAGGGATGATTTGCCCCAGGTTTGGTGTGTGGCGGTGCATATATTTACTCGGAGCACGTCAATATTAACGTTCTATAATTTACAGGGATGACAAGCTCTGCGCCGCGTTTGTCGCGATTTCATTGTGCCTGGCGGTGTTTCCGAGGCAATTATATTTGCTTCCAGAGAAGTTTTCGACCACGTCGTCCCACTGGGTGAGTGTGTGTGGTTCCAATGTCTGAGCAAACATTGATAATGCGGCCAGCCGAGGCAAGACGAGGCAGTGATTTCCTATGATTCTTTAACAATGTATCGTTCGATCCGCCCCGGGGTGGCCTGTGGTGTGGGCAGCAGCAGCAGCAGCAGCAGTGCAGTGTGGTTACCTATACGCAGCGGTGAAGTAGTATAAATAGTAGTAATAGTAGTGGTGGCAGTAGTAGTAGTAGTGGTAGTAGTAGTTGAAGTAGTAGTAGTAGTAGCAATGGTAGCAGTAGCAGTAGTAGTAGTCGTAATACTAGTAGTAGTAGCAGCAGTCGTAGTAGTTGAAGTAGTAGTAGTAGTAGTTGAAGTAGTAGTAGTAGTGTAGTTGTAATAGCAGTAGGAGTAGTAGTAGTAGTAGTAGTAGTAGTAGTGGTAGTAGCAGTAGCAGTAGTAGTAGTTGAAGTAGTAGTATTAATAGTAGTAGTCGTAGTCGTAGTACTAGTAGTAGTAGCAGCAACAGCAGTAGCAGTAGTAGCACAGTCAGTAGTCGCAGTAGTAGTAGTAGTAGTAGTAGTAGTAGTAGGAGGAGGAGGAGTAGCAGCAGTCGCAGTAGTAGTGGTCTCTCCTCGAGCCTCCCACACGAGGGACGAAGGGGTCCTTTTGGGTTGAAAAACTCCCGCCAGGAATATATATACGGGACTTTGTAGACTTTGCGGACGCCGCCGAGCGGGAAAAGTGCACGCGAAACATGCGATTTAATTTTGATGGACAGAAAGTATACGAAGTATATAGTCAATTAGTCAAGAAACACCACAACTTGGGGAGTGGGGTGAATGCTGTAGCCCCACCGTATCAAAACACGAAGGAGGCGTGCAGAGTAGCTGTGAGGGGGGGGGAAGAGG
>MEHQ01000463.1:1060473-1092901 GCA_008828725.1 Saccharina japonica | reverse complement strand
TACGAGGTATGCACCACACTAAGTATAGAAGGCAAGTACCGGTTAGTTAAAAAATATGATAAATCACATGGAAGAAGGCGAAGAAAAATTAGCGGGTGGCTGAGCGAGATAAAACAGAAGGCAAGGAGCGGGTAGAGGAACCAAGATGCCAAACCAAGACAAAACCTAACTCATTTTGGTTTGGGGTCATAATCAAATACAGTACGAACATACTTTCGTAAACTTTAAAAATTATCCATACGAATTCCAAGACGTTAATTGGTTTTTACCTACGAGGTATGCACCACACTAAGTATAGAAGGCAAGTACCGGTTAGTTAAAAAATATGATAAATCACATGGAAGAAGGCGAAGAAAAATTAGCGGGTGGCTGAGCGAGATAAAACAGAAGGCAAGGAGCGGGTGGAGGAACCAAGATGCCAAACCAAGACAAAACCTAAGTAGCGCGTGAAATAATGAAAAAGAAAATCAAGACAACATGTATTTAGAGGTGGCGATGGGTGGGGGGGGGGTGTACTCATGTTGTGCACGGCCGTAGTCATATGACCATAGACCCTCGCATCCCTACAATGCCGGGACGGAGCGCGTTGGGTTTTCACCAACCAGGCAGATTGACCGGGGGGGGGGGGCTTTGAGACCCCGGGTCCCATTGATGCATACTACGAGAAAAAAATAAATACAAGGACTAGATACTGATAAGAGCTACGTACGTTTATATGAAGGGATCACGAGAATTTTATTGGCTGAGTTACCTGGTATACCACCAGTAGTAGCAGGTCATGCTGCACGCCGGCATAGTCCGGACGTCTACGAAGCACACAGGTTTATACGCCGTAGTATTGCTTCGTTTACCTTCCAACAATGCGCCCCCCGTGTATAAATCCAGCCCTCCTGTGTGTACAGTAACAAACATTCGCGTCCGTTTCTCGAGAGGTACGTAACGCGAAAAAAGCTGATCATACGTTCGTAGTAAATGCTACCTGGTACAGTAGTGCGTACTTGGTAGTAACTACTGTGCGAAGCGTGGGTAAGCACAGTTCGACGAGAGTTGACGAGGCAAGAAAGTGCTGAAGTCTTCTCGCGATAAAAGTGCGAGGAAATAATCGTAGTGGGGGAGGAAGGAGAAGAGCCTACTTTGTGACACCGGATTTGAGTTACGGCTCGGAAAGAGAGAGAAAGGAAGGGCGAAGATAATAAATGGGATGGGAAATATATATATATATATATATGTGTCGAAGTACGAGTATTATAGGTTTTAATGTGAACATATAGTATATTGTATGCGCCGCATGATGCGCTGTATGAAATCTCCATCTCCTTCGCCAGCCTATACGCGAGCTTGCACCCCAATATGTATACCTACCAATTGAACTATTCCAAGTGGATAACTCATTCCCACTGCTGCTGCTGCTGCTGCTGCTGCTGCTGCTGCTGCTGCTGCTGCTGTGGACGATTCAATTTTCGCGTAAAGAGTACACCTGACGGCCGCCGCTGCCGCCGCCGCCGCCGCCGCCGCCGCCCTGTGGCGGCTCAGCCGCTCCCACCATATTGTATGGAAGAACGCACTTAATATGATGCCAGGCCCCAGGTAACACTTCATACAGTTTTTACATATATATACAGCATTATTATGTTCCTTGCCACAGGTGTGAGGTATTATTCTTATTATATATGAATATGTTGTTCCCCCCCCCCCCCCCCCGTCTCGAAAGGGATGCGTGGTCAATGGTCAAATGACTAAGGCAAGCAACAAATGAGTACGCGCCCCCCCCCCCCCCCCCCCCCCCCTTGCCATCTGACAATGATGGTGTAGCATGAATAATGGGCTTCAACGGTGATCGCTCAGACAGCATCCCCTCTCCGAAAGAAGAAAGCCACACGGAAGGAAACAAAAACGAAAAAAAACGCCTCTGCTAACGATTGTTACAACTGTTTACGGAGGACCATAGTAAATAGGACCAAATATTGTTAGTAAAAATAGAGAAATATATAGGTTTTTATGTGTACCGTAGGTCCTATTTACTAGTGTTTACTATGGTGTCCCGCAATAGGGTTAGGGCTTAAGCGTATAACGTAAAGAGTGCATATTGAGAAGAAGGAGGGAGCAACGGGACTGGTGCTACGGTAGGGGGTGATGTATAACAGGTGCTTTGTTTTTCACCTGCGCCGAGCCACTCGGCCGAGTGACTGATTCGATTCACTGCGTTGCACTCATAACCTTTTTGTTTGTCTGTTTGTTGTCCGATATTAAAAAAAAAATTAGAAAAAAAACAACAGCTGTGAGCTCGAGGATTTCGTCGAAGCTCATATTTGCTAGCTGAGTGTAATACTTCGATCGCGCGTACTTGCGGGTTTTATATCTCCTCATGTAGGATGTACATCCCGTATGAGGGGGACACAATCTGAGGCTGTAGAATATGCACTGCCGTTGGAGGTTTTGGTAAAGTAACGCCAACACACCATGTTTGAATCCAATTTTCAGCTAGATTCGGAGCTATACTCGTCTGATTGGCCAAAACCCGGTACGTAGTGAACATGTGGGTACACCCTCTAACGTAGCGCCAGTCAAGGACAACACATACATGGAGTATTGTGGATACTAAATCTTAGCGGGAAGTTGGCATAGAAGGAAGATGGACTTTGCGCATAGGTTTCCTTCGTTTTCGTGGTTTTCTGCTTTCGGGAATGCTATGAGTGTGATCAACGTCGAAGCTCATGCTGCACATTGTCGGATGGCAAATATGATAATAATAGTTGTCCCAACTACTCGTACTACTGCGTCGTCAGCTGTGAGTTCCATTTGTTTGTTTAGTTACCAGTTAATGCCAGCAATGACGTGCGGCTTAATCTTTCATGTGCACTCCCTCATAAGCAGCTAAATGTGTACCAGATAGTATATTATTCAACCGAAAGAAATATGAGGTGCAGTGAGTGGTAAAATGCCTGATGCCCCTGGTGGGCAGAAGAAAAAGAAGAGCAACAATGCAAACAATGCGACGCGTTGTATACGTGTCATTAGACGTGTGCGTACTTCGTATATTTCTCACACATCTGTACGACTTATTACAGAACACCAGGTATGTTTACATACATAGAGTCCATACCAATATATGCAACCTGAACTGTTGTATGTTTTGTATGCGCGGCTTTATCGCCGAACGAATTAATACATTAACGGACGGATCTTTCAACCCAATCTTTGTTGTATGTTTTGTATGCGCGGCTTTATCGCCGAACGAATTAATACATTAACGGGCGGATCTTTCGACCCAATAAGAGCTCGGGGAGGTGCAAGATCATCAAGGAAGGATCATTAAGGTATGGGTGTAACGTTTGTATGCGCAACCACCCCCCCCCCCCCCCCCCCCCCCCCACCCGGCGTATTGCCTCTCAGTTCCAAGAGTCGGACCTGTCCTGAAAACTGCTGTACATGCAGCATGGTTGGTGTTTGGTTCGGATCTCACAGCTACTGTAGTAGCGTATACCGGTACACAAACACGGGTACAGGTACGAGTAGGTCAGCTATACGGACGGGTATTCTTTACGGAATTCGGGTATAATGATATACTATAGTATATATGATACGGATACGTGTGCCAGGGGGTATACCTGGTGCCCGAAGATCCCAACGGTTACGTCTTGAGGATCTCAGCTATCCTGCGCAGAGGTGTGTATGTACGTGTGTGTTTGTTGGTGGTACAGCAGTAGCTAGCTGCTACTGTCTCGGTAGTTTGACTATACTTACTTGTACAGCAACTGCAGCAGAAGGAAAAAGCCATAAATCACGCCTACCAGGTATTATGGCACAGGGTTATAAACGTGCCTGCTAAGTTGGGTGTAAGCATGACAGTGCGCAACACAGACAGTGAGACAAGTCAGCGGTCTGTGCTAGACGTGGGAGGACATGCACAGATGCAAGTAATACAAGAAGTGATAGGCGTAGTACTTGTAGGATTATTAGTACAGTTAGTTGTTGTACCAGTAGTAGCAGTAGTAGCAGTAGCAGCAGTAGCAGCAGTAGTAGTAGTAGTAGTAGTAGTAGTAGTAGTAGTAGTAGTAGTAGTAGTAGTAGTAGTAGTAGGAGTAGTAGTAGTAGTAGTAGGAGTAGTAGTAGTAGTAGTAGGAGTAGTAGTAGTAGTAGTAGGAGTAGTAGTAGTAGTAGTAGGAGTAGTAGTAGTAGTAGTAGGAGTAGTAGTAGTAGTAGTAGGAGTAGTAGTAGTAGTAGTAGGAGTAGTAGTAGTAGTAGTAGGAGTAGTAGTAGTAGTAGTAGGAGTAGTAGTAGTAGTAGTAGGAGTAGTAGTAGTAGTAGTAGGAGTAGTAGTAGTAGTAGTAGGAGTAGTAGTAGTAGTAGTAGGAGTAGTAGTAGTAGTAGTAGGAGTAGTAGTAGTAGTAGTAGGAGTAGTAGTAGTAGTAGTAGGAGTAGTAGTAGTAGTAGTAGGAGTAGTAGTAGTAGTAGTAGGAGTAGTAGTAGTAGTAGTAGGAGTAGTAGTAGTAGTAGTAGGAGTAGTAGTAGTAGTAGTAGGAGTAGTAGTAGTAGTAGTAGGAGTAGTAGTAGTAGTAGTAGGAGTAGTAGTAGTAGTAGTAGGAGTAGTAGTAGTAGTAGTAGGAGTAGTAGTAGTAGTAGTAGGAGTAGTAGTAGTAGTAGTAGGAGTAGTAGTAGTAGTAGTAGGAGTAGTAGTAGTAGTAGTAGGAGTAGTAGTAGTAGTAGTAGGAGTAGTAGTAGTAGTAGTAGGAGTAGTAGTAGTAGTAGTAGGAGTAGTAGTAGTAGTAGTAGGAGTAGTAGTAGTAGTAGTAGGAGTAGTAGTAGTAGTAGTAGGAGTAGTAGGAGTAATAGTAGGAGTAGTAGTAGTAGTAGTAGGAGTAGGAGTAGTAGTAGTAGCAGTAGTAGGAGTAGTAATAGCAGTAGTAGTAGAAGTAGTAGTAGTAGTAGTAGTAGCAGCAGCAGTAGTAGTAGTAGTAGTAGTAGTAGTAGTAGTAGTGGTGGTAGTAGTGGTAGTAGTAGTAGTAGTAGTAGTAGTGGTGGTAGTAGTAGTAGTAGAAGCAGTAGTAGTAGTAGTAGTAGTAGTAGTAGTAGTAGTAGTAGTAGTAGTAGTAGTAGTAGCAGTCGTAGTTGTTGTACCAGTAGTAGCAGTAGTAGCAGTAGCAGCAGTAGCAGCAGTAGTAGTAGTAGTAGCAGCAGCAGTAGTAGTAGTAGTAGTAGTAGTAGTAGTAGTAGTGGTGGTAGTAGTGGTAGTAGTAGTAGTAGTAGTAGTAGTGGTGGTAGTAGTAGTAGTAGAAGTAGCAGTAGTAGTAGTAGTAGTAGTAGTAGTAGTAGTAATAGTAGTAGTAGTAGAAGTAGTAGTGGTAGTAGTAGTCGCAGCAGCAGTAGTAGTAGTAGTAGTAGTAGTAGTAGTAGTAGTAGTGGTGGTAGTAGTGGTGGTAGTAGTGGTAGTAGTAGTAGTAGTAGTAGTAGTAGTAGTGGTGGTAGTAGTAGTAGTAGAAGCAGTAGTAGTAGTAGTAGTAGTAGTAGTAGTAGCAGTCGTAGTAGTAGTAGTAGTAGTAGTCGTGGTACGTAGTAGAAGCAGAAGGAGTAGGAGTAGTAGTAGTAGTAGTAGTAGTAATAGTAGCAGCAGTAGCAGCAGTAGTAGCAGCAACAGTAGTAGTAGTAGTAGCTGTATATATAGCAGGTTGACATTCATGCAGCACGCGCACACGCAGGAGAGGGGGGGGGGCGTACTCATGTGTTGCTCGCCTTAGTCATTTGACCATTGACCATGCATCCCTTTCGAGACGGAGGGAGGGGGGGCGCGGTGACACACGGGCTTGGTTCCTCTCGCCGAGCGAAAAAACGACAACACACATGTGATACACATCGTATCTCGACACCGCCGTCACCATGAATGAGCATACTCTCGTGACTCACCCCACCCACGGCACAGTAAGGCTAGTTTTTTTTTCACTCTTTGCCTTCCAAGGGGATATTTTCCGCTCGATTAAGCTACTACTACTACTACTACTGCCGGGTATAGCACGCTACTTTTTTCACGCGTACTATTATGGAGGACAAAAACAGCAAACAGGACCTACGATACACACAAAAACCTACCTGGCATCTATTTACCTGTTTGTACTATTAATAACAATATTTGGTCCTATTTACTAGTGTTTACTATGCCCCCCCGTAATATTATGGGGGGGGGCATACCTACGGTAACTAAAAAAAAACGAGTGTATTTACCCATTATTGTTACTTAACAACATTTATTTACTATGCCCCCCCCGTAATATTAGGGGGGGGGGCATAGTAAATAGAACCTACGGTATATACAAATACCTATATATACCTCTTTATGTACTGTAACAACATTTGGTCCTATTTACTACGTATGGCCCCCCGTAATGTGTTACAGGGTGGGCTAATGTAGTAAATAGGACCTACGGTACACACAAAAAACTATATAGTTATATATTTTTACTAACAATATTTGGTTCTGTTTACTATACCCACCCGCAATCGTACTGTACTTGTTTTTTTCAAGACTAGCACATACCACTCGGTCCCGAAATATAAGCACCATTTTTATTGAATATTAACGAACAAAATTTTCTTATATTAAGAGACAGAGTGATATATATATATATATAGTGATATATATATATTTATATATATACATGGTTGGGTTGCACGAAATGAGTTCTTCGAGTAAGTAATGTTCTCTCGGGTGAGAGATTGAGCTCCGCGTAAGACGCATCATGCTACGATATAGGTGGTGCACCATGCTTTTGCCTTTTAAGGGTGGTCACTTGAGGAGCTCTGTCCCTCACCGTGAAAATGTTTTTGTACGAAAGTTAAAGTGCTACCCGACGTCCAATCTCATGGCCAAACTATACTCGGTATACTCGGAAACATATTGCAACACAAGAAGAAGAATGGAATCCGATGATGTTGGATTAAAGCGCCTGATCGTCCAGAAAAAGTTTCGTCTAAAAGTGCTCGTACCTCTATATCATCGTGGCACGCGTCTCGTTGAGCTCAGACGAATAAGGCACCGCCCTTGTAAGGTGGCATTCATTTTGCTTTCGTTTTCTCCGTTTGCTTGTTCGCCGTTCGACAATGTGCAGAGCTTTTTATCTATTGATACTTCAGAGCTTATATCATAGTATAGGTACTCGTACTTCAAATCGTCCTACGTATATATCATGGTTGGTTGTCATTCAACAATAGTTGGTTGCAGCATGAGCTTCAACATTGATTGGTTGGTCACTCATATCCCCCCCCCCCCCCCCCTGCAAAATATATATGCTCCGACTCGAAAGGGGTTGCATGGTCACCAATGAACGGTGAATGACTAAGGCAAGCAACAACAAATAAATAAATGATTGATGATTGTGATAATAGGTAAAAATATGTATATATATGTGGATGGTATGATTGAAATAAGAGCTGCACACATTGTCAGATGGCAAATAAATGGAACAATAATGAGTACGTCTACCCCCCCCCCCCCTCAATTATTAATTAATTATTGGTTGGACGCTGCCATCCTGTTTCTATGCAAGAAAGTCCGCCCCGCACGACAAGCGGTTCTGAATATAAATAGGATGCAGCTCACCCGTTTCATGTGTGACTCGCCGAACACCTCACTCACCACGCCGCCGCTTCGCGCTATGGTGCAATCAATCAATAACAATGCCTGTCTGGTCGGTGGAAACCCCGACGTGGTCCGTACTGGCATTGTAAGAATGCAAGGGTCTATATATATATATATATATGGCCATACGACTACAGTACGGCATATATATGACATGCGGCTAATAATGAGTATACACCCCCCCCTGCAACTAAGTATCAAAACTCATTCGACGCTGTCACCCACACATATATATGCAAGAAATTCCGCCTCGCAAGCGGGGTTCTTGATGAGTAGGATGCAGCTCATCATCCTTCATGCGACTCGCCGAACACCCCACGGCGCTTGACGCTCGCTTGGTGCAAAAAAAGTAGTTTCTGTCTGGTTGGGGAAAGCCCCGACGTGATCCGTCTCGACATTGTATATATAGGGATGCGAGATTCTATGGTCGTCGTATATACGACCACACGGCCATGCATGACATGAATGAGCACACACACACTCCTCTTCCCCCCTGCAATTATCGAATGAATATAACCGCAGACAGAACAGCACACATAATACTGCCTGGTATCAGGTATGTATGCCGCACTACGCGAACGAAAGGCGTGGGGATAGAGCCTCCGGACGAGGCTTATACACTACACATTGTACACAGTATAGATATAATAGGGTCCACAGGTTTGAGGGTGGGAAATAACGATTAAAATACAATGTATATATACTTCGAAGTATATATTCAATATACATTATATTATTTGCCTTCCGATAATGTGCAGGGCATTATTCATGAATGTTTTTTCGGAGTGTTTGTATGAGTGATCAGCGTTGTCGGATGGCAAGGACAGCAGTGAATGACTAAAAGTAGCAGTAAAAAAAAGGTCGAAGTAACTGGAGCAGCACATACATACGTACATAATACATGTTTTTATACCGTAAAAAGTAGGCGTACATGTTTATACCGTAAGAAAGTAGGGGTGGGTGTATTCATATAGTAGGTGACGCCAGGGACTACCACTTCACTGTGCACAACCTCAGTGGGCTTACTCCCTTGTTGGGTACACTGTGGGTTTTCTTACTATCCATGCGATGTATTGCTTGCGCTTATTTA
This sequence comes from Saccharina japonica, assembly GCA_008828725.1. Taxonomy (NCBI): domain Eukaryota; class Phaeophyceae; order Laminariales; family Laminariaceae; genus Saccharina; species Saccharina japonica. The sequence continues at coordinate 1,084,181 of MEHQ01000463.1, read as the reverse complement.
TACTATTGATAGTTACGTATATACTTCGTATATAGTATACGTACGTATACGAAGTAGAATAAGTTGTTTGTGCTTAGGAGTGATCGCGACACGTTTAAGTTTGTTCTGCAGCCGTTTAAGCTTTTTTTGTCGGATGGAAAATAAAAAATAAACACACGGTACGTAGTACGTAGTATAATAATATATTGATCGACACATGGTACAATAGAGGTGCACCATGTTTTTTTCTGAGCTTCTCACTTGAGGAGCGTCATACCTCACCGAAAATATTATTTTGGAGGAAAATAAAAGTGCTGCCGGATGAGAAATATCCTGACCGAAGTATACTCTGAAACATTATTCGTCACAAAAAAAATGATGAAAGTCCGGCGAATTTGGGTTAAGGAGCTCGATCGTTCAGAAAACGATTCAGCCAAAATAAGGTATACCTCTACCACGCATCGATCGCAAATAAGAACACCATCGTCACAATGCTTCATAATACCAACATTGTATACATACATACATACATACATACATACATACATATTATACATACTACCTGGTCCAGCGTTTGTGTGCGTTTATACTTGAGTATATATATATATATCATAGGAGCGCGTCATTCAGCTCTACAGCGTAGAGTAGTGGTCAGCTTCAAAGACTACTACCATTGGTATACCCAGGATCGAATCCCACCGTGGTGAGAGATTTTGTCTTTATTTCGAAAAATAAAAAGGAACCAATTGCTGAGAGCGCCTTCGTGGCGCGGGTAGGCGGAATCCGACGCAAGTCGACGAGGGAAGGAAGCGCTGAAACCTTCTCGCGATAAAAATGCAAGGCAAGAACCGTAGTGGGGGGGGAGGGAGAAGAGCCCACTTTGTGACCCCGGATCTGAGTTACGACCAGGAAGGAGAGAGAAAGGAAGGGCGAAGATAATAAATGGGATGGATAAAAAATAAAAAAAATAAAATAAAAAAAATGTACGCGTGTTCATATGAAATACAAGGGGGCTTCGCCGCCGGCCCAGGCCGTCGGCGAAGCGAAGGACGAATAAGGCCCGCAATACATCAGGTAGTTTACGATGCCAAGGGACCGAGAGGCTAAGGCTCCAGTTTACGATGCCAAGGGACCGTTGAAGAGACCCAGTTTGTATTGTTGATTCGCCGAGGGTGACCAAGATGTGCTTGCCGTAAGTGGAGACCTATTGTCCAGAAGTGGAGATCGAGAGGGAGCAGAGGGGGGGGGGGGGGGTATATTGCTCCGAACAAATAATTGGGGACAACAAGCAGACAAGGATTTGGCAGCTACGAGTACGCACTGACTGTGCTGTACACACTGCTTGTACATATATATACGTATTATATAATATGATATAACATTATTGTTGGTGTACAAACGTGTGGCGCTCTAAGACACCGCATCTATCTGTCTATCTTTCTTTCTTTCCTTGAGGTATACTCCAATATAATATCATAATAGCTTCAACATTCATTTGTGCGGTTGCAAGTCTGTATTCCCCCGCACGGCGGACCCCGCTCTTTGTCCGGCGGATACTCGTATGTAAGTAAGTTTGTAACTTTGCACTTGTGAAAGTTTTACCGGGTACCTTATAGTGAACAACTCTTCGAAAGAACACGCCAGCTCGTACATAATTGTTGTAGGTTCGATAAACAAATACCTGGTGGTACTATTAATACCTGGTACGACATGTTGTAAAATATGTATGTATGTGTTCGACGTCATACATACACATATTTGCAAGCTGCGTGCAATATACTTAAGTATACCAGGTATATATTTAATGATGTGTTAACGTATATAATATGTATAGTATGTACTGCCTCCCAGGAATTTCTTAGAACGTTCTTGTTGGTCTAGGCTACTGTGTTGTTGTGCTATTAATTACAATTAATATTCATGAATCGACCGTGTCAAGTGTTGGATTAGTACGGACAGATGGAGGAACTGGATAGAGAGACCGGCACGGTTTTTGATGTGAAGACAACAACAACAACAATTCATGACGTGAGCTGTGCGACCCAATAAGTATGATACGTATATATACATATATATATACGTACGTACTCGTAGTGGCTCTGTGTTGTACGGCTTTGGGCCTCTTCTTGTTGTTGTGGAGGTTCTAGAGCTTAGGGCCTTTGGATTATGAAACCCCCCATCACAGAACTCCACCAACCAACTTCTTTCTTCTGCCCGTTAATATAGTACCCGTTTGAAGTCTGATGTGGACATAAATGGTGGCTTACACTATCGGTCATAGTTGTATAGGTAGGAGTGAAGAAGCAGTGTGAAACAATTATTTGTTCCCAGCAGGCGTGTTGGCCTCTCGTATATACATACTCTTTTTTTTTTTTTTTTTTTGTCCATCCCATTTATTATCTTCGCCCTTCCTTTCTCTCTCCTTCCTGGTCGTAACTCAGATCCGGGGTCACAAAGTGGGCTCTTCTCCCTCCCCCCCCACTACGGTTCTTGCCTTGCATTTTTATCGCGAGAAGGTTTCAGCGCTTCCTTCCCTCGTCAACTTGCGTCGGATTCCGCCTACCCGCGCCACGAAGGCGCTCTCAGCAATTGGTTCCTTTTTATTTTTCCAAATAAAGACAAAATCTCTCACCACGGTGGGATTCGATCCTGGGTACCAATGGTAGTAGTCTTTGAAGCTGACCACTACTCTACGCTGTAGAGCTGAATGACGCGCTCCTATGATATATATATATATACATTAAAAAAACACTAAAAAACAAAATATAATAAACCTGTAATGTATGTATTATATATTGTATATATCGATGAACAACCAATCCCTGGTTTCTCTTTGTACAATGATTTGCTGCATCGACGCGTGCTACGGTAGAGGTAGCTACTTTGGCTGAATCGTTTTCTGAACGATCGGGCTCCTTAACCCAAATTCGTCGGACTTTCATTTTTGTGACGAAATATGTTTCAGAGTATACTTCGGTCAGGATATTTCTCATCCGGCAGCACTTTTATTTTCCTCCAAAATAATATTTTCGGTGAGGTATGACGCTCCTCAAGTGAGAAGCTCAGAAAAAAACATGGTGCACCTCTATTGTACCATGTGTCGATCAATATATTATTATACTACGTACTACGTACCGTGTGTTTATTTTTTATTTTCCATCCGACAAAAAAAGCTTAAACGGCTGCAGAACAAACTTAAACGTGTCGCGATCACTCCTAAGCACAAACAACTTATTCTACTTCGTATACGTACGTATACTATATACGAAGTATATACGTAACTATCAATAGTATAAATAAGCGCAAGCAATACATCGCATGGATAGTAAGAAAACCCACAGTGTACCCAACAAGGGAGTAAGCCCACTGAGGTTGTGCACAGTGAAGTGGTAGTCCCTGGCGTCACCTACTATATGAATACACCCACCCCTACTTTCTTACGGTATAAACATGTACGCCTACTTTTTACGGTATAAAAACATGTATTATGTACGTATGTATGTGCTGCTCCAGTTACTTCGACCTTTTTTTTACTGCTACTTTTAGTCATTCACTGCTGTCCTTGCCATCCGACAACGCTGATCACTCATACAAACACTCCGAAAAAACATTCATGAATAATGCCCTGCACATTATCGGAAGGCAAATAATATAATGTATATTGAATATATACTTCGAAGTATATATACATTGTATTTTAATCGTTATTTCCCACCCTCAAACCTGTGGACCCTATTATATCTATACTGTGTACAATGTGTAGTGTATAAGCCTCGTCCGGAGGCTCTATCCCCACGCCTTTCGTTCGCGTCGCCGAGGGTGACCAAGATGTGCTTGCCGTAAGTGGAGACCTATTGTCCAGAAGTGGAGATCGAGAGGGAGCAGAGGGGGGGGGGGGGGGTATATTGCTCCGAACAAATAATTGGGGACAACAAGCAGACAAGGATTTGGCAGCTACGAGTACGCACTGACTGTGCTGTACACACTGCTTGTACATATATATACGTATTATATAATATGATATAACATTATTGTTGGTGTACAAACGTGTGGCGCTCTAAGACACCGCATCTATCTGTCTATCTTTCTTTCTTTCCTTGAGGTATACTCCAATATAATATCATAATAGCTTCAACATTCATTTGTGCGGTTGCAAGTCTGTATTCCCCCGCACGGCGGACCCCGCTCTTTGTCCGGCGGATACTCGTATGTAAGTAAGTTTGTAACTTTGCACTTGTGAAAGTTTTACCGGGTACCTTATAGTGAACAACTCTTCGAAAGAACACGCCAGCTCGTACATAATTGTTGTAGGTTCGATAAACAAATACCTGGTGGTACTATTAATACCTGGTACGACATGTTGTAAAATATGTATGTATGTGTTCGACGTCATACATACACATATTTGCAAGCTGCGTGCAATATACTTAAGTATACCAGGTATATATTTAATGATGTGTTAACGTATATAATATGTATAGTATGTACTGCCTCCCAGGAATTTCTTAGAACGTTCTTGTTGGTCTAGGCTACTGTGTTGTTGTGCTATTAATTACAATTAATATTCATGAATCGACCGTGTCAAGTGTTGGATTAGTACGGACAGATGGAGGAACTGGATAGAGAGACCGGCACGGTTTTTGATGTGAAGACAACAACAACAACAATTCATGACGTGAGCTGTGCGACCCAATAAGTATGATACGTATATATACATATATATATACGTACGTACTCGTAGTGGCTCTGTGTTGTACGGCTTTGGGCCTCTTCTTGTTGTTGTGGAGGTTCTAGAGCTTAGGGCCTTTGGATTATGAAACCCCCCATCACAGAACTCCACCAACCAACTTCTTTCTTCTGCCCGTTAATATAGTACCCGTTTGAAGTCTGATGTGGACATAAATGGTGGCTTACACTATCGGTCATAGTTGTATAGGTAGGAGTGAAGAAGCAGTGTGAAACAATTATTTGTTCCCAGCAGGCGTGTTGGCCTCTCGTATATACATACTCTTTTTTTTTTTTTTTTTTTGTCCATCCCATTTATTATCTTCGCCCTTCCTTTCTCTCTCCTTCCTGGTCGTAACTCAGATCCGGGGTCACAAAGTGGGCTCTTCTCCCTCCCCCCCCACTACGGTTCTTGCCTTGCATTTTTATCGCGAGAAGGTTTCAGCGCTTCCTTCCCTCGTCAACTTGCGTCGGATTCCGCCTACCCGCGCCACGAAGGCGCTCTCAGCAATTGGTTCCTTTTTATTTTTCCAAATAAAGACAAAATCTCTCACCACGGTGGGATTCGATCCTGGGTACCAATGGTAGTAGTCTTTGAAGCTGACCACTACTCTACGCTGTAGAGCTGAATGACGCGCTCCTATGATATATATATATATACATTAAAAAAAACTAAAAACAAATATATAATACTGTAATGTATATATATATATGTATATATGATGAACACCATCCCTGGTTTTCTTTGTACAATGAAATTTGCTGCATCGACGCGTGCTACGGTAGAGGTACTATCTTTGGCTGAATTGTTTCTGAACGATCGGGCTCCTTAACCCAAATTCGTCGGACTTTTCATTTTTGTGACGAAATATGTTTCAGAGTATACTTCGGTCAGGATATTTCTCATCCGGCAGCACTTTTATTTTCCTCCAAAATAATATTTTCGGTGAGGTATGACGCTCCTCAAGTGAGAAGCTCAGAAAAAAACATGGTGCACCTCTATTGTACCATGTGTCGATCAATATATTATTATACTACGTACTACGTACCGTGTGTTTATTTTTTATTTTCCATCCGACAAAAAAAGCTTAAACGGCTGCAGAACAAACTTAAACGTGTCGCGATCACTCCTAAGCACAAACAACTTATTCTACTTCGTATACGTACGTATACTATATACGAAGTATATACGTAACTATCAATAGTATAAATAAGCGCAAGCAATACATCGCATGGATAGTAAGAAAACCCACAGTGTACCCAACAAGGGAGTAAGCCCACTGAGGTTGTGCACAGTGAAGTGGTAGTCCCTGGCGTCACCTACTATATGAATACACCCACCCCTACTTTCTTACGGTATAAACATGTACGCCTACTTTTTACGGTATAAAAACATGTATTATGTACGTATGTATGTGCTGCTCCAGTTACTTCGACCTTTTTTTTACTGCTACTTTTAGTCATTCACTGCTGTCCTTGCCATCCGACAACGCTGATCACTCATACAAACACTCCGAAAAAACATTCATGAATAATGCCCTGCACATTATCGGAAGGCAAATAATATAATGTATATTGAATATATACTTCGAAGTATATATACATTGTATTTTAATCGTTATTTCCCACCCTCAAACCTGTGGACCCTATTATATCTATACTGTGTACAATGTGTAGTGTATAAGCCTCGTCCGGAGGCTCTATCCCCACGCCTTTCGTTCGCGTTATCGTTTTCTAATGCCACCAATATTTGTTTTAGTATTCCATAATTTTCCCTTCATCAATGCTAGGCTTTGCGAGCACAGCGGCCCGAACACCCTCAACGTTAAATACGGGGGAGAGGGGGGGGTGAAAGGTAGGAGGNACGCGAACGAAAGGCGTGGGGATAGAGCCTCCGGACGAGGCTTATACACTACACATTGTACACAGTATAGATATAATAGGGTCCACAGGTTTGAGGGTGGGAAATAACGATTAAAATACAATGTATATATACTTCGAAGTATATATTCAATATACATTATATTATTTGCCTTCCGATAATGTGCAGGGCATTATTCATGAATGTTTTTTCGGAGTGTTTGTATGAGTGATCAGCGTTGTCGGATGGCAAGGACAGCAGTGAATGACTAAAAGTAGCAGTAAAAAAAAGGTCGAAGTAACTGGAGCAGCACATACATACGTACATAATACATGTTTTTATACCGTAAAAAGTAGGCGTACATGTTTATACCGTAAGAAAGTAGGGGTGGGTGTATTCATATAGTAGGTGACGCCAGGGACTACCACTTCACTGTGCACAACCTCAGTGGGCTTACTCCCTTGTTGGGTACACTGTGGGTTTTCTTACTATCCATGCGATGTATTGCTTGCGCTTATTTATACTATTGATAGTTACGTATATACTTCGTATATAGTATACGTACGTATACGAAGTAGAATAAGTTGTTTGTGCTTAGGAGTGATCGCGACACGTTTAAGTTTGTTCTGCAGCCGTTTAAGCTTTTTTTGTCGGATGGAAAATAAAAAATAAACACACGGTACGTAGTACGTAGTATAATAATATATTGATCGACACATGGTACAATAGAGGTGCACCATGTTTTTTTCTGAGCTTCTCACTTGAGGAGCGTCATACCTCACCGAAAATATTATTTTGGAGGAAAATAAAAGTGCTGCCGGATGAGAAATATCCTGACCGAAGTATACTCTGAAACATATTCGTCACAAAAAATGAAAGTCCGACGAATTTGGGTTAAGAGCCCGATCGTTCAGAAAACGATTCAGCCAAAATGTGCTACCTCTACCGAGCACGCGTCTAGCACATCAGGACCTTGTTTCACGTATACTACCAAAACAAAAAACAATACATAATAATACTGTAGGTTGTTGTGGGTGTGTGTGTTGTTGTGTTGTACTTCACATTATAACTGTATTCATTCTATATCTATAAGCGCGTCCCCCAGGTAGAGTAGTGGTCAGCTTCAAAGACTACTACCATTGGTACCCAGGATCGAATCCCACCGTGGTGAGAGATTTTGTCTTTATTTGGAAAAATAAAAAGGAACCAATTGCTGAGAGCGCCTTCGTGGCGCGGGTAGGCGGAATCCGACGCAAGTCGACGAGGGAAGGAAGCGCTGAAACCTTCTCGCGATAAAAATGCAAGGCAAGAACCGTAGTGGGGGGGGAGGGAGAAGAGCCCACTTTGTGACCCCGGATCTGAGTTACGACCAGGAAGGAGAGAGAAAGGAAGGGCGAAGATAATAAATGGGATGGACAAAAAAAAAAAAAAAAAAAGAGTATGTATATACGAGAGGCCAACACGCCTGCTGGGAACAAATAATTGTTTCACACTGCTTCTTCACTCCTACCTATACAACTATGACCGATAGTGTAAGCCACCATTTATGTCCACATCAGACTTCAAACGGGTACTATATTAACGGGCAGAAGAAAGAAGTTGGTTGGTGGAGTTCTGTGATGGGGGGTTTCATAATCCAAAGGCCCTAAGCTCTAGAACCTCCACAACAACAAGAAGAGGCCCAAAGCCGTACAACACAGAGCCACTACGAGTACGTACGTATATATATATGTATATATACGTATCATACTTATTGGGTCGCACAGCTCACGTCATGAATTGTTGTTGTTGTTGTCTTCACATCAAAAACCGTGCCGGTCTCTCTATCCAGTTCCTCCATCTGTCCGTACTAATCCAACACTTGACACGGTCGATTCATGAATATTAATTGTAATTAATAGCACAACAACACAGTAGCCTAGACCAACAAGAACGTTCTAAGAAATTCCTGGGAGGCAGTACATACTATACATATTATATACGTTAACACATCATTAAATATATACCTGGTATACTTAAGTATATTGCACGCAGCTTGCAAATATGTGTATGTATGACGTCGAACACATACATACATATTTTACAACATGTCGTACCAGGTATTAATAGTACCACCAGGTATTTGTTTATCGAACCTACAACAATTATGTACGAGCTGGCGTGTTCTTTCGAAGAGTTGTTCACTATAAGGTACCCGGTAAAACTTTCACAAGTGCAAAGTTACAAACTTACTTACATACGAGTATCCGCCGGACAAAGAGCGGGGTCCGCCGTGCGGGGGAATACAGACTTGCAACCGCACAAATGAATGTTGAAGCTATTATGATATATATTGGAGTATACCTCAAGGAAAGAAAGAAAGATAGACAGATAGATGCGGTGTCTTAGAGCGCCACACGTTTGTACACCAACAATAATGTTATATCATATTATATAATACGTATATATATGTACAAGCAGTGTGTACAGCACAGTCAGTGCGTACTCGTAGCTGCCAAATCCTTGTCTGCTTGTTGTCCCCAATTATTTGTTCGGAGCAATATACCCCCCCCCCCCCCCTCTGCTCCCTCTCGATCTCCACTTCTGGACAATAGGTCTCCACTTACGGCAAGCACATCTTGGTCACCCTCGGCGGATCCCCCCCCCCCCCCCGTACCCCCACTCCGCTTATCCGCCGCTGGCTCTCTCGCTCTTTGGTTTGTTTCGGCGCGCTGTGTATTTCAAGAGGCCTACAGCTTCCTGCCAGCTGTTGTTTGTTGTTTGTTGCTGCCCATTGTTCTGTTGTTATTTTTATTATTCCATTTGCCATCTGACAATGTGCACCATTCACCACATACATACATACACCTATCAACCAATCCTGTACCTGAATACTTGAAAAACTTATACCAACACTAATTGGTTTCCGTGATTTTCTGCTTTCGGGAATGTTATGAGTGATCACCGTTGAAGCTCATGCTGCACATTGTCGGATGGCAAATAGGATAATACTAATAAAAATAGTGCAGTCCCCCTTAGGAATGGCTTTACCGACTCCTTCGTGTTTATTGTTAGTATAATAGTGCTTATGTATAATACTTCTGTTGAGGCTGCGGTCGAGGTATATATAGTAGGTATATATATAGGATCGTGCACCCGCACCAAAGAAGCACCATCATCATCATCATCATCATCATCATCTTTCATCATCATCATCATCATCATCATCATCATCATCATCATCATCATCATCATCATCATCATCATCATCATCATCATCATCCTCATCCTCATCATCATCATCATCAGCATCATCATTATCACCATCACCATCACCATCACCATCATCATCATCATCATCATCCTCATCATCATCACCATCATCATCATCATCATCATCATCATTACCATAATAATCTTCTTCTGCGCTTGCCCTGAAGGTGACTTGAGTTTAAACCCCCCTTTCGAACTGCACTACTAACTCCCAGATACATACATATACCACTCTGATCCTAAACATAAGCAACTTTTTTTACATCACTATTCAATCGAAAACGTTCTTATATTTCCGTACATTATGGTAAGTGCTACGCCAGAGGTAGCGTTTTTTGTCTTTCGTGGCAAACATACTTTGTGTGTGTGGCCTTAAGGCACACTCCTTTTTCAACTCAATATCGTTTTCTAATGCCACCAATATTTGTTTTAGTATTCCATAATTTTCCCTTCACCAATGCTAGGCTTTGCGAGCACAGCGGCCCGCACACCCTCAACGTTAAATACGGGGGAGAGGGGGGGGTGAAAGGTAGGAGGGGGTGGGGAGGAGGAGGGAGGAGGGGGCGGGGGGGGGGGAGAGGGGGAGGGGGGGAATGTGGGGAAGGAGTGAGGGGGAGGGAGAGGGGAGGAGGGCCGGGGAGGTGGGAGGGGGGGGAGGGGTCGGACGCGGGCTAGCCGCGGCGGGCGGAGGGGACGAAGGGAGGGAGGGAAGAGGGGGGGATCAAAGATTGATACCAACTACAGTTCAGTTGTAGCCATGAACCACTCAACTAGTAGCCATCTATAGCTGCATGACACCGCCATCTTATCTACTCGATTATTACGGGGTGGGCTAATGTAGTAAATAGGACCTACATTATACACAAAAACCTATATATTTACCTATTTTATCTGAAAACATTTGGTCCTATTTACTATGGTCCCCCGTAATAGTACTACACAGCAGCAACGGCAGCAGCGCATTTCACAGCATGCATGAAGCAGTATGCTGCATGGTTGTACCCTCGGGTCGGCCGTTCAGGAAGTACCAAGTACGTACAGTATTTGGCTAGACCTTTGGCTTCCACTAGTTTCGAAAGAACCCTGAAATACCAGGTAGTAGGTAGGTGACATTTCGGGATCACAAGTGTCTTGTTGTGTATACCTACTACAAAGAAAAGCAGAGGGTCCCGGGTCTTGCTTTGTTTTTTAGTGTTTATGTGTTTATCTTGGACGGTCCCCAGGGCGGCGTTAGCCCCTCTCTCCTTGAATGCTCCTCATCTGCTCCTCCTATTTTCCTCTTGAGAAACAATAGTCAACGTTGAAGATCATGCTGCAACATTGTCGGATGGAAACGAAAATAAGAATAAGAATAATCCACACCTACTGGCCTTGGGTCACCAGCACAGCATCTTCTTATTTCTACATTTGATACGAGTCTGAAGCTCAAGGCCACACGCGCTCGCCTCCCATTGATTAGAGCTAGCGAGCGAGTGAGTTCACCATTGCCAATAACATTATCATCAGAAGCACGCTGGCATGCAAGCTACCAGGTAAACGTCAATAGGTTTCGAGCCTCGATCGTGTAAACACTGCTTGTCATAGCTTCAAGCATCTCAGCGAATCAAGGATACTCCACCCCGAGCTACGACTGGCTTCGGCAGGGACTGAGACACAAGCCAAAAACAAACACTGCCATATTTGAGCTGCACACGAACCTTCGGAGATTCGGCTTCGTCGAAAACATCAACCAACAACGTGAATCGCACCATTCACAGCGACCTCACCAACACCATAAATTAGCTCAGGACGCTCAACGGCAGTAAAAAAAGAGATGCTCGAGGCTGGCATAAGAAAGCTTGCGGTGGCGCGCTCAGCGTAACCCGCAGAGACGCATCGCGAGTCTGATCGAGGGGGGAGACCAGACCGACCGAAGAAGCGGTCGGCATGGGCACCGCTCCTGTGATGCTTCCATTTGACGGTTGGAGAGACAGGCTTATTAGCTCGATAAGGCGAAATTGAGCTGTTGTTATATTCTCCTTACCGACGGAAACGCTGGCCCCCCTCCTTGTACTCAAGCGTGAAGACGAGCTTTTTATGTTCTTCTTACCGACGGAAAAGTTGCCCCCCCTCCTGGTACTCAAGCGTGAAGACGAGACTGGAACAACTGGTAACGGGCAGGAGGCCCCACATGGGGCCTCGCAGGAGGGGCTGGTCGTCAAGTACAACACGGTCACGAGCGAGGTCGTCCGTACAACTATGTGGCGACTGGTCAGAAGTTCAGCCAGGAAGCCCTGTAATCGCAAAGGTTCAAGAATGATGTTTCGTCCAAGGGCTCACCTGCAGAGTGTAGGGGCACCAAGCTCATGATGTACCGAAGATCCTACGTTCGACATGTACCAGATAGATAGATAGATGCAGAGCACGCACAATGCGCCACCTGTGCCTCGATAAGCCTGTCATGAAACGACGGAACCAATGGAGGAGGTCGCTGTGTGTTCTCATCGCCATGACAACGGAGACAGCGACCCTGCCACAACTGTGCCAAGCAGGGGCACTACTTGCGTAGCTGCCACGAGAAGAAGGTATACAGCATTCAAGAAATTATCCGAGCCATACGACAAGCAGCAGAACAAGAAATCTTCAAGGAGCAAGAGAGGGTCTAAGGCCGCCCTCGAACGCACTTCTTGTTTTTTCCACAAGACCGTCCTCCACGGCAACGCGGACTGTGAGCGAACAGGGAACGCCACACCCGTTGCATAACGACAGCGCTCACATCCCCTCTGACGTGCTGAGTTCTAGCCCCCCTCCCACCGATGACGATGAGAAACCATCCTTTAACTTCGAAGACAGCTCCGACAAGAGATTCATGGTCTCGGGACTGGCGGCTGCCAGAGGTCGACAGCGCTCTCACCCCAACGCGGACATATTCACGGTGATGGTGGACAGCGACGCGCCGAACCACTTGGTAGGCGATTATTTATCGCGTATTCCAGGACAGCCGCATAGCATGAGGGACTACATCAAGTTGAAGGAGCCGAAGCCTCTCGTGACCGTCGGCAACGAGAAGGCATTCGCAGCTGCAACTCGCACCATTTGAGGATACACCACAGCCAGACTCACTCGTCAACATACTCAAGCTCGCATCTCCTCCATGGTCGTTCCTGGGCCGGGAAGCAACCTCCTCTCCTCCTCCGCCAAACACATGCAATCGAGGGTAAAAGCGCCATCCTCGAGACCGGAAACCCCCACTTACACAGTTCGACTGCAACACTTCGATTCGGCTGAACCAGCACCACCCGCAGGGGGGCATGGGTCTGTATTCGTACGACGTGCATCTTCGCGCCCTGGGTGGCGCGATTGAGACATCAGCATCAACACGCCCTGTAGCTCTGGCGGCAGCGCCCAAACAGAACGGAGTATCTGAGCGACATGGTACACACACTTGCGAGCGACCACGTCAAGGCGCCTGCCGAATGACAGAAGCAGCACGCTGAAGGAGGCCACACTGCTGTCGCACGGAGATGGACCGTGGACGTGCGTAAACCCGGGACATGCTGGAAGATAAAAAACAGGCTCAACCTCCAGGGGGAGGACACAACATCGAAATCAGCCGGAGCGTTAGCACCAGGGCCTGGAGACCCTTATCAGGGACCAGAACGTCATCATAAGGAGCTCAGACGCAATCATCAGGGGCTGAGACGTCATCACCAGGGACTGTAGCATCCCCACGTCTGGAGCACTATCGCCAGGAGTTGCACTAGCTATTTCGCCGGGGGTCGCACCTGCATTTTCGCCCGGGGTCGCACTTTTCAACTCGGCTGGGATGGCACCGGATGCGCGGCACCACGTGGCCGCCAGTACGAGATTTGATCAAAACATCGAGGGCACCTTCGACAGCACGCTCGCCAACGAAAAACCGTGAGAGAAACCCGTGACTGGTGTGTTGATTGCGCCTATATCGATAAACACCCATTTCTGTCGAACAAGGCTATCACGTACGCCACCTCCGACCCTGCCGACGAACGATTTTCGATTTTCGGAGGAAGAAAAGAGGGTGACCAACACCGTTCGCTCCCCCCCCCCAAAAAATGCGGATAAGCCATCCACTACCCTTAGCAGCACCGCTTGAGGTCACCGAATCACCACAACCTGATATAATTGGAGCGTTAGCCACTGAGGTCGCTTCTGGGGACAACGAAGCATCAGCATATGGGGCCGCTGGAGCATCATCGCCCAGGATTTTAGAAGCGATAGTACCTGGGGCTGCTGAGATACCATCGCCTAGTATCGCCTAGTGTCGCCGGACAATTATCGCTTGGGATCACCGGGGCATCCTCGATTGGAATCGCCGGAGAGTCATCGCTTGGGGCCGCCAGAGCATCATGGCCTGCGATCGCCGGAGCATAGTTAAGTGCGGCTGCCGAAGCACCATGGCCTGGCGCCTTTAGAGCATCAGCATCTGGAGTCGACGGATCGACACAGCCTGTTTCGCCAGGGGTCGCGCCAGCTGCTCGTAAGCTGCACCTGACTCGCTCCGCCTCACGAGCTAAGCCCAGCACAGAGACCGACCGTCAGCTGAAGGAGGTTTACACGCTCACGACAAAAGAAGGAAAACCAGAGGTCAAACCCCGCGCCAAGACTTGTGGATTACACACAGGACGACATAGAACCCCTTGCGGTATCCGCGATATCCACAGCATTCGTGTACACCCGTATGCCGAACTCAGGCTGCCTCTTCCTAACTGCACGGAGAGCTCATCAGCACCGGGGTCAAAGGACAAATGGCGGCTGCATAATTAACTGTGGAGGCGGAGCTGATGATGAAAATAAGCTTTGGGGGGAACGAAGCCATGCACCTCTCCAGCTTCATGGTGTGGAGTTGAGCCTCAAGCACTAAGCCAGGGAGAAAGGATCGGTCCCATCTGACGATCACCGCCAACTATATTCACAAGATCGAGTCAGTAGAATCGAAAAACAATGTTTTCACTACTCTACCGGAGCGTAGATTGACGCATGTTACAGTTGCACGGAGAAGGCAGAGACGTAATCCCTTGGTCAACTAACTGCTCGCTGGAGCATTGATCTCGTGCTACCTGGTAGCGACTGCCCTCAACCTTCAATTGTCGCTGTTATGGACGTTTTAGAGATTGCGATAGGTCGCTGTCAGTACCAAGAAAGGATACATAGTAACGATTTCGAAGGAGCAATTTCGCTTGGATTGAATAGCAGGTTTGACTATGTCATCTCCAGTACTTCTGGATGTATGGCAGGAGGACCCGCCACCTGGACGAGCGCAAAGAGGAGATCACCATACACGAGGGGTGGGGTCTCTCTAAAATTAGTAGTGTTTCATAACCTGTAAATCGCTGACAGTGCTCCTTTGTACCTTTGTCTGCCGCCGGCAGAAACATCGGTAGGCCGTTCGGTCCTATGCTTGTTGTGGAATGAACAGAGTGACTGTTGTAGACTGCAGCTAACATCGTCTATTATTGGACGATCAACTGGCCGAAATACGTGGCCGAAATACAGTTCACGTCTGATTATAGTATTGTGGGCTGGTATCACATCTGAGTTTACATAAAACATACAGAAGCATATATTATACCCGTATATTTCATGTACAGCAATAGCAGAGCATGGGTTTTTATGTCCACTTGTTTTTTGTTCACCCCCTTGTTGTTGTGTAAAGCAGAAAAGGTAGGTTCTACGTATAATTATATGACACGCTTCCCAGCCCGGCCAGAGGGGAAAAAACAGAGTGCTTCAGTGTGGCCATCCCTTGGGGTCAAAGCTGGGACTCCAATTATGCAGTTATCCAACAATACCCGACCATGAAATATGCCGATCCTCAAATCCGTCCAGGTAGATCGCATGTAGTTACACCTATCGGAGAGTGGTGCGAGCATGTCCAACAGCCTCCCTAGCCGCGTCAAACAGTCGTGATAGTGCCTATGCCGTACTGCAGTAGATCCGCAACAACCCAACGTACACATCCTCTTGATGTGCCACTACAAGTGGCAGCGTCATCACTCCAACAGCACAATTTCCAAAACCCCCACTGCAGAGCCAAAGAGCTGCCTCCCGGCTGTGCGCACACGCCAAACCCACTAAAATTCCAAAATCTCGAACCAAACTATCAGTATATACGAAAACCGGAATCTCGAAGACGCTCTCGCAGCGAACGGCGCCTGCGCCGCCGCCGCCCGCTCTCTTCACTAGCCCCCCTGCTCCTCCTTTTCCTCCTCCTCCTCCTCCTCCTCCTTGCCCTGCTTTTCCCTTCACCCTTGCTCCTCATCCTCTGCGTGGGGTGGCGTCGACGGCGACGACGACGGATGCTGCTGCTGCTGCTGCTGCTGCTGCTCGGGTTCCTGCTGCTGGTTCCACAAACGGTGTGATCCCTTCGTGCACGGGGTGGTTGGCCTTAGGAAGATGTTGTGGGAGGAGTCCCGGCATAAACCAATTTTGTTTCCTCCGTGGTTTTTCTTCTTCTTTTTTCGAAGGGAGGGGTTTATGAGTGATCCATGTTGAAGCTCATGGTACACATTGCCGAATGGCAAGAGTAACGTAATGCTAGTTTTTTTTTTGTTTCTGTGGGTATACTCTTTCGGAATGAGTATGAGTGATAATCGTTGAAGCTGATGCATGGTACACATTGTCGAATGGCGAGAGTGACAACATTTTTGTTCCCGTGGTTTTCCTTCCTTTTTCGGGGAGGGAATGTTTCTGAGTGATCAACGTCGAAGCTCATGCTATTATATTATACATTGGCGGATGGCAAGTAAATTAATCGTCATTGTTATAGATACGTCATTATATCACGGGGTGGGGAATCGCCCGGCCAGAGGGGACAAAACCAGAGTGTCTCCGTGTGGCCATCCCCTGAGGTCGAACCTGGAAACCCCAAATTTCCAATTATCCGACAGTACCCGAAAGGGAATACGCCGATCCCTGAACCAGTCTCCGTAGAATAACATGCCGCTACTGGTACATCTATCAGACAGTGGTACAAGAATGCCCCAACACAGTACGAGGTGCCACCTTCGTAATTCTACACCTGAGCCTGAAGCCCAAGCTCGTCAAGAAACCACCTAAACGGCGACTCGAGTGTTTGCCTCCGTCTGATTTTCATCTCGGCTGATCGCAACAGAGCGAGTTCATGACCTGCCGCCTACATCGGATGCACGCTGATACACAAGTTAACGCGCCAACGAGACCAACAGGGGGGGATGAGGGGAGGCGGAGAAGAAAATCAAGGGAAACCAAAACCTAAGAAGGAAGTACATGCACGACGTCTAACTCCCTCTTCTGTGCGCTACTTCCTGCGTAAGCTCTATCTACTTCAACTGCTGTCCTCTTTCTTTCTCATTACATGCCCCCTCTACCCTCTACTCTTACACACCGTAGTTGGCTTTCATCGGCGGCCAACGTTACGTGTTTTTTTCATTAAAATATTGTATGAATGAATCGACCAGCTGACAGTGAGCGTCATCGTGTGGGGGAAAGGGGTGGAGTCGATGGGATGGAGTCGATTCGTACGTATGATAGCGAAGAGGAGCGAAGAACCCTTTTGAGGTAGTGGGGATCATTTTTTTACCTGTGGTAAATCTTTAGTTTTCAGCCACTCAAAAACCACGGCCGATTTGACTACGTACACCACCCTTTTATTCATTTTAGTTTCGAAATTTTGCGCTGCCATGGGATTGTTTATTACGCTAGCGCCAACTAAACAAAAACAAAAACAAAACAAAACGAAACGAAACGAAACAAAACAAAACAAAACAAAACAAAACAAAACAAAACAAAACAAAACAAAACAAAAACAAAAGTAAAAACAAAAGTGAAAAGAAAAACAAGAAGAGAAAAAAAACAGAAAAACTAACAAGCAAACAAACAAACAAACAAACAAACCAACAAACAAACAAAAACGAACAAAACAAAAACAAAACAAAAAACAAAAACGAAAAACAAAAAACAAAAAACAAATAAAACAAAAACAAACAAAACTAAAAACTAAAACTAAAACTAAAACTCAAAACTCAAAACTCAAAACTCAAAACTCAAAACTCAAAACTAAAAACTCAAAACTCAAAACTCAAAACTAAAAACCCGAAAGGCCCAATTTTGAATCAGATACGCGGCAGTGATTTTTGGTGGAAATGGGGCTAGACGCCAGACCTCGCTGCCGTTTCGCCATTCCGGAGAGGTAAGGCCGTGCCTGTCATTGCAGGTCGTTTCGGCGTCTCGGTGACCTCACAGTTTGCCATCTCGTGGGGGGTGTCTCGCCTCAAGCTCCAGCTTTGAGACCGACAAGATAGGTTGAAGAGGGCGCGGGAGGGCGGGGGGGCGGGGGCTGGTGTACTTCATGCCATGCGTGGCCGTAGTCGTATGTATGACCATAGACCCTCGCATCCCTACAATGCCGGGACGGGGCATGTCGGGTTTTCACCGACCAGGCAAAAGGCATCTAGCTAGCACCAAGCGCGAAGCGAAACGTGAGGATGTTCGGCGAGTGGGTGTACTCATATCATGTCGTGCATGACCGTAATCGGGGGGGGGGGTGCTTGTTTGCTGCTTGCCTTCGTCATTAGGCAATAGAACCACGCATCCCTTTTGAGGCGGAGCACCGTGTTCCTACTCCTAATAGAGACACCTCCAACAGTTGGGGGCGCATATTGCGTTGTTCTCATATATTACATAGAACTATGTATGATCCCCCGTAAAAGTTGAAGTGTGTGTGCATGACAGCAGGAGCTATTAGTAGACTGGCGCCATATTTATACATATATACACGCGAGCCACAGAGCTCGGATCGAGCTCAAACCTCGACCAATGTGTCCGGCCGGGCCTCCCGTGTCGGGGTACTTAGCGTTTTTCCGAAAAGCGCTCGCGCGAAGAGAAAAGTTGCGAAAAGTGCGAAAATTTCACAAACATAACTATACATATATATATATATATGTCGTGCTTGCGATGTATCAGAAACAGCGCACCAGGCGGTTTGTCCATGTAGATAGCACTAACTATAAACTCGTTGGGGCTGGTCGGTGTTGCAGGCCCGGTGGCTACATTTTTTTTTCTTTACGTAACTTTCAAGAGTTTTTTTTTTTGTCTTTTTCACATTCTTCGTTCTCTCCCCGTGGCTATTAATAGTACGTACGAGTAGTAGCTGGTATATATATATATGAGGAAAAAACGAACGCCTGCTGCTGTGTTCTCTCCCTTTTCAGCTTGCGGCACCCCCCCGACGCATGCTACGATAGAGGTGCACCATGTTTTTTTTTCTGAGCTCCTCACTTAAGGAGCGTCATATACCTCACCGAAAAAAGGATTTTGAAGGGAAATAAAAGTGCTACCTGGCCGGATGATAAATCTCATGACCGACGTATACTTATACTCTGAAACATATTTCGTCACAAAAAAAATGAAAGTCCGACGAATTTGGGTTAAGGAGCCCGATCGTTCAGAAAACGATTCAGCCAAAAAAAGGTATACCTCTACCGTAGCACGTGTCCCCCCGGGATTTGAAGTCAACAACCACAATCCCCAAGGGGGGGAACCTTGTTTACGCAGCAAGTGTCGCGCTGACGAAACTCAGGCTAAGTGTAGACTTGGTAGATCGTTTTTAGACTTGGGCCAGAGGTACGTAGTAAGGGAAAGAGCGATACCAGATATAAATAATTGATTCACTCGGTTAGTTATCAATTCCTATTTATTAGTTTCGCCCTTCTTTCTCTCGCTCCCTCCTAGTCGGAAGTTAGACCCGGGGTCAGTCACACAGCAGAGAGGTTCTTCTCTCGCTCCCTCCCGCCTCTCCACTACGGTACGTGCCTTGCATTGCTATCTCGAGGAAAGGCCAATAAAGTCCGCCCTTTCTATCATTACCCTCTCGTCGACTCGTGTCGAAAAAAACAAATCACCTACGATAAGTTTTAACGTATAACATTGACACCCTTGTTTGATTTTCTTTGAACTTTTCTTCTTCTTCCTGCTGACTACGTAGACGTAGTCGTATGAGGCCATGAGTCATAAGGAATCAGAAGATCTGAGCTGAACAAGATAGGAGCGCAAAGACACAAAAAAATTGCTCCTTAACCCCTTAAGAACTGGTCCCACTTTTTTGGGACAAAAATACTTGGAATTAGTGTGGTTTCATTTTTGGAGTAGCCCCTTAAGAACTGGTCCCACGAATTTGGGGGAAAACTACTTAGAATTAGAGTGGGACATTTTTTTCCAGTTCTGAATGGGTTTTGTTTTCGTGCGTTTCCCTTCATAATAATAATAGTTTTTTCCTTGTTCTTTCGGGGAGGGAGGGAGGGAGAGAGTGTTTCTGAGTGATCAACGTTGAAGGTCATGCTGAGAGCTCCTGTTGTTTCTGTGGACGCGTGCTATATACGATGGAGGTATAAGGTATACCTTATTTTGGCTGAAACGTTTTCTGTGAAAGACGTTGCTCCTTAACCCCTTACGAACTGGTCCCACGAATTTGGGGGAAAACTACCTAGAATTAGTGTGGGACATTTTTTTTCCAGTTCTGAATGGGTTAACCCCTTAACCCCATAAGAACTGGTCCCCCGTTTTTGGGAACAAAACACTTGGCAATAGTGTGGGATACGTTTTTCAGTTATGAATGGGTTAAGAACTGGTCCCACGTACGTATTGGGGGACAAAATACTTGAATTTAGTGCGGAATCGTTTTCCAGTTCTGAATGGGTTAACCCAAAATCGTCGAAATTTCATGCCTTTTTTGGCAATAATTTTTTTATCGCATGGTTAGGCCATGGAATTGTTCATCGGGTACATGTTCTGGTACTACTGTTGGAATGATGTGAAAACGTTGGTGAATACCTGGTATCAGGTATTTGGATCGTATTGGTATTACTTGGAAGGCGTATCTCAGATGGGAACCAGAGACTTTTGTTTGTTTCCCTCAAAAATCAGCTTTTGGGTGACTTGCCATCAGTGTAGAGATCCCCAAGCAAAAAGAGCCCCAGAAAATACACGGTGCGCCTTTATCGTGGCATGCTTATGAGTGATCAATGTTGAAGCTCATGCTACATACACAATGTTAATGGTGGCAAGGACGATAATAACACCTACTGTACGTGCTAACAATACTATTATTAAATAATAATAACCATCTAAGTATACGAAACAAGAATAAGAATCTCGTTGTCAACCCATCCAGAACTGAAATAAAGTTTAAGACCTGGTCCCACGAATTTGGGGGACAAAGTACTTGAAATTAGTGTGGGACACTATCTTTCAGTTCTGAATGGGTTAAGGGGTTAACTTTTGTCGCCCTCTTCTTGTTTTTTTTTTGCTGTTTCTTGTGTGACGAGAAAAAACGAGAGAGAGGTATATATGTATGCGCACGAATTTAATTTCTTCAGCCGATCGGTGTGGTGGTCTCCAATCGAAACCCGCGCCCAATCATCATCGAATTTTCAGAAGCATTTATTTATGTATTCAAGCATTTGCTTAGCTGCCCACGGACTTACGCGAGGACATATGATATCTTTATTTAAGATGGTCCGTTTTTTCTCTTCTTCTTATTTTTTTTTTTGATGTTTCCAACGACCCCTAGGGCTTTTGCGTCTACATATTATATCATGACTATACTCGTAATACAAGTGGTCCAGTTTTGACTGTTACGGAGGACCGTAGTAAACAGAACCAAATATTGTCAGTAAAAACAGGGAATTATATAGGTTTTAGTGTGTACCATAGGTCTTATTTACTATGGCCCCCTGCAATAGGGTGGAGCCCTGAAAAAAAAACTGGAGTAGACAAAACATCACTACAAAATATGCAGCATTAAGCCCTTAAGAACCGGTCCCACGATTTTGGGGACTAACTACTTGGAATTAGTGTGGGATAATGTTTTGCAGTTCTGAAAGGGTTAATACGCTTCAATGGTATCACTCAGAAACATTCCCTCCCCGGAACACGAAAAATACCTCAATGTGCTTCAGCGTTGATCACCCATAAGCATTCCCTTTCCGACACAAGAGAAAGAAAAAAAAAACAACAACAAGGTAAGGTGAGGGGTTGTTTCTACTCGTGTTATAATATCTGCCATCCGTCATTGTGCAGCATGAATGAGCTTCAGCATTGATCGCCCACAAAACATTCCCTTTTTTCCGAAACAAGAAAAGCAAAAAAAAAAAAAAAAAAAAAAAAAGCAAGGGGTTGTTGTTATTATCATTCATTGTGCCATTTAGTTGCCCTCCGCCATTGTGCAGCATGAATGAGCTTCAACCTTGAAAAAAATGAGAGGATTTACTTTATAGAAATGATTTTCTGCGTACAAGGAGGGATGCCGCAGCTCTACTAACAGAACCATAAGAGCCTCTTTTTTTCTACCATAATATGACGAACAGTATTCATATTAATAGTACGTATTTATATATACCTTGTTTTGTTTGTTTCCTATTTTAATTAATCTGTTGTATAATAGACTTGGTATATATTTTACGAGAGAACGTATTTTTATTTTTGCGTTTCCGACAATGAAGTACGCGTATCTCAAATATGTTACCTCACCGCCAGGAAGAAGAAGATAAGCCCACAAGGAAAATAGGAACAAAGAAAAAAAAAACTAAATTTTCCGCTGGACGTAAGTAAGCATTATATATTATAATTTTTTTAATATACTATTCTCCCGCCGATCCCTTCAGTTCAGCTCAAATCTCGACCCCTCACAGCCAGTCGTATTTATAGGAAGAAGCTAAAAATTACAAGAGTTGTATAAATCGAAAACAAAGAAGCTATATACGAAATATCCCTGGTGGTATGCGAATACATATCGCATACATTGCCACATACATAGCAAGAATGAATGTGTATACTCCTGGTATATATTTATTTTTCCCATCCCATTTATTATATTAGCCCTTCCATTCTCTCTCCCTCATATATAATAGCCGTGACGCGTGCTACGGTAGAGGTAGCACTTTTTGGCCGAATCGTTTTCTGAACGATCGGGCTCCTTCACCCAAATTCGTCGGACTTTCATCATTTTTTGTGACGAATAATGTTTCAGAGTGTACTTCGGTCATGAGATTTCGCATCCCGCAGCACTTGTATTTTCCTCTAAAATCATTTTTTTCGGTGAGGTATGGCGCTCCTTAAGTGAGGAGCTCAGAAAGAACATGGCGCACCTCTATCGTAGCATGCGTCCCCGGGTAACTCGGATCCGGGGTCACAAAGTAGGCTCTTCTCCTCCCTCCCCACTACGGTATACACGTGCCTTGCGTTTTTATCGCGAGAACATTTCAGCACTTTCTTCCCTCGTCAACTCTCGTCGAATTGTGCTTTACCCACGCTACGAAGGCGCTCTCAGCAATTGGTTCCTGTTTTTTTTTTTTTTTTTTGCAAATGAAGTCAAAATCTCACCACGTTGGGATTTTAACTCGGGCACCAATGCAATTAATAGTAGCTTTTGAAGCTGAACATTGCCACATAATAAGCATACTATATGTCATATGTATATATATATATGACATATATATATATATATTACGTATATACGTATATACCTCGCCACGGCATGTCTTCGCACCCTTAAGCCCTATCCAGGCTCCATCCCCACACCGCCAAGGATGCCGACAAACCCTCTCAATAACGATGTGCTACATTGTTTAATGTCTCCATAAGTATTATTATTATCTTTGCCATCCGACAATGTGCAGCATGATCTTCAGCGTTGATCACTCATAAAATTGGTTTTGGGCCCACAGTATAGTGTCCCGGCCACCTGCCTGTGTATTATAGTGTCTCCCCACCCTCCTGTCGACAACGCAACTGAACCTTAGAGCGAGACACCCTACTCGAGATGGTACTGCTGCTGTGGAAAGAAGCGATCCCTTGCTAGTAGTAGTAGTGGTGGTGGTGGTGGTGGTGGTGGTAGTGG
>MEHQ01000463.1:972973-1057973 GCA_008828725.1 Saccharina japonica | reverse complement strand
CTACTACTACTACTACTACTACTACTACTACTACTACTACTACTACTACTACTACTACTACTACTACTACTACTACTATTACTACTACTACTACTACTACTACTACTACTACTACTACTATTACTACTACTACTACTACTACTACTACTACTACTACTACTACTACTACTACTACTACTACTACTACTACTACTACTACTACTACTACTACTACTACTACTACTACTACTACTATTAATACTACTGCTACTACTGCTGCTACTACTACTACTACTACTACTACTACTACTACTACTACTACACCTACTACTACTACTACTATTACTACCACTACTACTACTACTACTACTACTACTACTACTACTACTACTACTACTACAACTTCTACTACCACTACTATTAATACCACTACTACCACTACTACAGTACCACTAATACCACTACTCCTACTGCTGTATTGCCGCTGTACTATTATTAGTACTACGACTACTACTGCTACTACTGTACTAGTTCTACTGAAGTTTTCGTGGTGTGTCTCAGCGCGCGAGGTATGTTCGTGGCATTCTTCTACAGCAGTGGTAGGTTCCTCTTCGACAGGAGGAGCTGGTCGGGTATAGGGTAGCAAACACCTCTCTTTGGAAGTTGCCGTCGTTGCGCACCTATTCCACAGATAGGCCTCACTGCGGTTCAGTGACAAGCCGGTCGCCCCGGTCGGCTAGCAGGTAACCACGAAGCTTGTTAGCGTCAAGGTCACGAGTTCGAGCCCCCCCCGAGTGCATGCTCGTAGGGACTTTTTCTCGCAACATATCTTGACTGTCTGAAAGCGCGAGAGCGTGCGTTAGCAAAATTCGATGCAAATCGACGAGCATTGGGAAAGCTGAACCCTCTGCGCGATAAAAACAAGGCAAGAACCGTAGTGGGGGAGGAGGGAGAGGAGCCTACTTTGTGACCCCGGATC
This sequence comes from Saccharina japonica, assembly GCA_008828725.1. Classification (NCBI taxonomy): domain Eukaryota; class Phaeophyceae; order Laminariales; family Laminariaceae; genus Saccharina; species Saccharina japonica. Next base: position 1,057,015 of record MEHQ01000463.1, on the reverse strand, counting down.
TGAGTTACGACTAGGGAGGGAGAAAGACGGAAGTGCGAAGATAATGAATGGGATGGGGAAAAAAAGAAAAGAAAAAAAAAGTACCGTATTATGCGCGATTAACTTTAACTTTTGTTTTGTTTTTACGGTCAGTGTTGAAGCTCGTTCATGCTGCGAATGGTCGGATGGCACATCTAAAAACTAAAAATAATTCAAATATTGAGGCCGGTGGTAGCGGGGAGGCGGGAGGGGTACTCATGTCGTGCAGGACCGTAGTTATATGACCATAGGCCCTCGCATCCCTCCCTCTATTCAATGCCGGGACGGAGGGAGCACGTCAGGTTTTCACCAACTAGGCAGACATTGATTGCTTGCACCAAGCGCGAAGCGAAACAGATGAGCGGCATCCTACCAAGAACCGCTTGTAAGGCGGACTTGAGGGAGGGTTGGGGGAGACGCCTACAAATAAATAGTTTGTGCAGAGAGAGACGGGCTCTTTTTTTTTTCTCTGTACGGTCTTTCTTCCTCTTTATGGGAGACCGTTTAAGCTTTTTCATGCTACGCACACTTCTGTCCCCCTCCCTCCCTAGTCGTAACTCAGATCCGGGGTCACAAAGCAGGCTCTTCTCCCTCCTCCCCCACTACGGTTCTTGCCTTGATTTTTATCGCGAAGAGGGTTCAGCATTCCCAACGCTCGTCGATTTTCATCGAATTTTGCTAACTCACGCTCTCGCGCTTTCCGCTATATAGTCAAGATCTTTTATGCGAGAAAAAGTCCCTACGAGCATGCACTCGGGGGGGCTCGAACCCACGATATTGACTCCAACAGGGACGAGATTCACCTGCCATTCCACCGGAAATGGCAAGGATGAATACTAACAGTTCGGCACTTACGAGTAGTGTGTTACCTGTGACCCAGAGCTTTTTTGTTCGCGGCAGTGCTGTGCCGGATGATAGTAGAGCCTGGACATATATATCACTTGTTCGATGCTGCTATCAAATGGTTGAGGCACACACACAAGACAAAGGGCCTGACATTGGACAAAATGGTTGATTTGGTGTGATATGATTGGCTTAGGCTTACGGTTAGGATTGTAGGGTTCGTTTCTACTTGCCTCGTACACAGCAGTGACCCTCAACCATTTTCGTTTGTTTTTCTCGAATACCGGTAAGTAAGTCATAAGCTATACCCTATGACAAAATGTGTTGAGGATTAAAAAGAAACAGAAAACGTTTCCAAAATCCAATTTTGTGACAATCCAAGTTGTGTGGTACCTGATACAGCAAAAAATAAATGTAATTCAATACGAACCACGAACCACAGCAGCAGTATAGAGTCTACGATCGACGCACGCTAAAATAGAGGTGCGCCCGATATACTTGCGTCACTTGAGGAGCTCTATACTAATAGTAAGTCAAAAACTGAATTTGGAGAAAAATAGCAGTGCTACCCGATGATAAGGGCCCGTTTTAACGAAGAAAAAAAAAAAAAATGGAAAAAAAAAAAACTAAATCCGCTTTTCATTGGTCAGAACCCGCACCACCACCCAAGATTATATATACCCCAAGATCCTAATCTTTGGTGCTGGTGCGTGTGTTGACCAATGAAAAGCGAATTTGAATTTCATTTTTTCCAAATTGAATTTGTTTTAGGGCCCGTTTTAACGAAGAAGAAAAAAAATCAATTTGGAAAAAAGAAAATTCAAATCCGCTTTTCATTGGTCAACACACGCACCAGCACCAAATATGATACCCCAAGATCCTAATCTTTGGTGCTGGTGCGTGTGTTGACCAATGAAAAGCGGGTTTGATTTTTCTTTTTTCCAAATTGAATTTATTTTATACTCGTTAAAACGGGCCCTTATACTCGTTAATATGGACCCTTATTTACAGCTGTAAAATATGCAATGAAAAATTTGCATCACACTAATGAAAATCCAATGATTTGGGATTAACCTCCTTAAACCCCGTAAGAACTGGTCCCACGAATTTGGGGACAAACTACTTGGAATTAGTGTGGGACATTTTTTTCAGTTATGAATGGGTTAACCCCTTAAGAAATGGTCCCACGAATTTGGGGACAAAATACTTGGAATTAGTGTGGGACATTTTTTTCAGTTATGAATGGGTTAACCCCTTAAGAAATGGTCCCACGAATTTGGGGACAAAATACTTGGAATTAGTGTGGGACATTTTTTTCAGTTATGAATGGGTTAACCCCTTAAGAACTGGTCCCACGAATTTGGGGACAAACTACTTGGAATTAGTGTGGGACATTTTTTTCAGTTATGAATGGGTTAACCCCTTAAGAAATGGTCGCACGAATTTTGGGGACAAACTACTTGGAATTACTACTGTGGGATGGGCTTTTCAGTTCTGTATGTGGACAAACTACGAGTACTCGGACTTGAGTGTGGGATTTTTTTTTTTCAGTTCTGAATGGGTTAAGGGCCCGAATTAACGAGTATAAAATAAATTCAATTTGGAAAAAATAAAATTCAAATTCGCTTTTCATTGGTCAACACACGCACCAGAACCAAAGAAAAATTGAACTTTTTTCTTCTTCGTTAAAACGGGCCCTAAGGAGCCCCGTAATTCCGAAAAAAACGTTTCAGCGAAAAAGTGCTATATAGTATTATAGTACGACGCACCTCTATCGTAGCGAACGTCGGTTCCTGTCATTCTGCCTAGGACTTGGCCATCTTATTTTCACATACAAACGCGGTATGTATCAGCCATGTAGTCTCGAAGCAAATAACGGTATGCTAAAGCTATACGTAAATACGTACGCAAGGGCGTAAAAAAAAAAAGAGAAAACGACACCACACTCGTAGGAAGGTCAGAATGAAAAACAAACCGGATCGCTGTGATCACAGGACGAAATGAGCGAAAACCATTTTTTTTTTTCGTTTTTTGTTCCCTTTTTTAACTTGGTTTTAGAGACCCCCCCTATTTTATTTTCGCTGGTGAGGGGGGGAGCGGGGGGGGGGGGGGGGCGTACTCATTTGTTGGCTTGCTTAGTCATTTGACCATATGACCACGCATTCCCTTTCGAGACGGAGCAAGGGGCGGAGGGGGGTGTATTCAATGTTGTGCACAGCCTAAGTCATATACCATAGACGCCTCGCATACCATACAATGCCGGAGACGTGAAGCGCGTTGGTTACTCAACCAACCAGCAGCAGTACATTGCTTGCACCAAGCGCGAAAAACCCGCGTTGAAGGTATATGCGGGAGTCGTCGTATGCGAGGGTGAGCATGCATCCTGCTAAGAACCTGCCTCTTGAGGCGACTTGCATATGGACGACAGCTTCAATGAGTTGATTTAACTTTTGGGTGTGCCACTTCCGGCAGACAGCAATGGGTTATTACTATAGTAACTGCCTCAGCGGATGCCTTCACCACAATTAACACTTACGTGCATACACCATTCCCTTTGGCCGGACAAAGGTACTCGACCCGCGCCCACAAATGATCTACTCGACGCCAAGCTTTGTGACCGCCAAAAAAAAATAGCAAAAAAAAACGAGCAACCTCTGGTTGTCTAGCTCACCGCAAGCGAGTGGCGTGTTTTACAGCGTCGTTGCCAACCGACGCCAACCCACCTATAAAATATACCGTCCATCAATATTTATACTACAGGGGGGGGGGGGGTGTACTCATGTTTGTGCACGGCGCGTAGTCATTATAACGATAGACCCTCGCATCCCTAACAATGCCGCGGACGAGCGCCTATGGTTTCGACCAACGCAGGCAAGACATAGCTATGCAACCAACGCGAAAACGCTGGTAGGTATTGGGCGATTCGCAGGATGGGTGAGCTGCATCTGCAGTAACCCTCTGAGGCGGACTTGCATATGGAGCGACACTATCAATGAGTTATTTAATTTCTGGTGTGGCACATTCCGGAACAGCAATGGGTTTTACTATGTAATGCCCTCGTCGGTACGCTTACCATATCAACACTAACGTGGAAACGGAACCATTCCCCTTGTGCTGAAACAAAGGTTTCCACCCGCCCACAAATTGATCTAATCCGACACCAGCTTTGGTGACCCCAAAAACAAAAAAAAAAAAAAAAAACGGCAACCCTATGCGGGTTCTAGTCACGCAGCGAGATGGCGTGTTTTTACAGCGTCCGCTTGCCAAACCGACGCCAAACGCCAACCTATAAATATTAAATATATTTATAGGGGGAACGGGAGCGGGGGGGGGGGGGTGTACTCAATGTTGTACGGCCCGTAGTCATATGACCATATACCACTCACCATGCCCCTACAATGCCGGGACGGAGCGCGTTGGGTTTTCACCAACCAGGCAGACATTGCTTGCACCAAGCGCGAAACGCCGTGAGGTATTGGGCGAGTCGCATGGAGGGTGAGGGGGGGCGGAGGGGGTAAATTAAAAAAAATGTTGACTTATTGTTTTCTGGGATCACAACGGTCCGGTTCTTCCCTCCAATATAGGGGGGGGGGTAGTGGGGTATCTGGGATTCAGATCCGCGCATACCCCAGGGGGGTGTAATATATATACAAACCTTACATCCAGTTCCTCTCGTCATCTTGATGACACGCCGCTGCGACATAACAAAACTAGACCACTCTGTACCGAAATATAAGCACCTTTTTGATTGAATATTAGTGCAGACATGGTGATTATATTTCGGACAGATTGGTAGCTTATATGTACCGGGGGTGGAGAAGGGGACGACACCTAATACCTCCCCATGAGTACAGCTGGAAGAAAGTTAAAAAAAAAAAAGAAGTGAGGACCAAAAACAAAGCAAGCCGGTAGGCCAAGGATTTTCCACCAATCGAAATCCCAAACTAAAAAATTGACCAATCAGAAAACTGCGGGCACGAGATATCTTTCTCTGTGATGCGAAAGTTTTTATTTTCCCCACTTTTGTTCTTTTTTGTGCAAGATTTTTAAGGATTTTTGTGGCTTTTTTCCCCCCGGTTACTATATACGTACGTTTACGACTTTGTTCATATTGGAATTTAACCCTCTCACGCACATGTAGAATAGTAATAATTTCTGCAGCAGAACCGTAATTCACCAAGGGGTTCTTTTTAATTTTCACAGCGAATGTTCTTTCAGAAAGCAAACCGATCGTCTTAAAAAACAAAATGACGTACGTCCTGTTCCTGTTCACAATGAGCGTCTTACAAGCCATTGTCATCATCACTAAACAGCCGATTTTTCCTAATCGAGAAATGCCTTTCCGATGAGAATGATGTTCGATTTTAGTAGTTTGTTGTTCTTCAAGAGTTGTGTTTCGCTTACAATCAAACCTTAACCTGGAATATATGTTCATCGATGGTAGGGATCGATCCAAGAGAAAAAAAAAAAAAACGAAATCAGCCTTGACAGGCTCGTAAAACAGAGGACATAAGGGAATCGGTGTTTAGGGGCGAGGTACCTCACCTATAAATCCCGGTTTTCTTAGATCTTCGATATCTTGAGACTGCCGACGCCGATTTTTTTTTTTTTTTTTTTTTGGTCATCAACGGCTGTCACAAATGACAATAGTTTACAGTACGCGTAGTGTAAATTTGGCTGTGAGGAAAGTATATATCTTACATACAAAACCCAATAAAGTTTGATTATCATTCTCATCGGAAAGGCATTTCTCAATTTGGAAAATCGGCTGTTATTATCATTGTTGTTGTTACTATTATCATCCTTGTCATCCGACAAATCGATGTGTAGCATGAAAAGAGCTACAACGTTGATCACTCAAAGCACTCCGAAAGAGGAAAACCGCGGAAGGAACCAAAAAAATAGAGCCCGTCTCTGCCCAAAATCTGATATTTTTCCTTCTGTACCTACTGCTGTCGGCTTAACCCCTTCAGAACTGAAAAAAATATTCCACACTAATTTTAAGTAGTTTGTCCCCCAATTCGTGGGACCAGTTCTTAGGGCCCGTTTTAACGGAGAAGAAAAAAAATCTATTTGGAAAAAAATATATTCAAATCCGCTTTTCATTGGTCAACACACGCACCAGCACCAAAGATTAGGATATTGGGGCATAAAATTTGGTGCTGGTGCGTGTGTTGACCAATGAAAAGCAAATTTGAATTTTATTTTTTCCAAATTGAATTTATTTTATACTCGTTAATTCGGGCCCTTAAGGCGTTAAGCTTTGTCTATTCTATTGGCTGTCTTTTCTCCTTTCTTCTCATTGCGTTATTACTGTGTGTACTGTGATTAGTATAATAGCATGAAAGAGCTTCAGCGCTGATCACTCAGAAACATCCCCTCCACGAAAAAAGAAAGAAACCAAGGGAAACCAAGCAAGGAAACCTGTTGGACTACAGTAGCCTATTGGACTGCAGTAGACTATTGGACTGCAGTAGCGTATTGGACTACAGTGGCCTATTGGACTACAGTAGCCTATTGGACTACAGTAGACTATTGGACTACAGTAGCCTACGTATTGGACTACAGTAGCCTATTGGACTACAGCAGCCTATTGGACTGCAGTAGATTATTGGACTACAGTAGCCTATAGGACTACAGTGCCTATTGGACAATAGTAGGCTATTGGACTGCAGTAGACTATTGGACTACAGTAGCCTATTGGATTACAGTAGCTTATTGAACTACAGTAGCCTATTGAACTACAAACAGTAGCTTCAGCGTTGATCACTCAGAAACATTTCCCGAAAGAAGGAAACCATGGCAAACCAAGCAAGGATGCCTATTGGACTACAGTAGACTATTGGGCGGCAGTATCGTTGACCACTCATAAACATCCCCCGAACGTATGAAAACCAACGGAAACGCCCTAACAAAACGGGAAGTTATTGGACTATAGTAGTAGACTATTGTACTACAGTAGAATATTGAACTGCAGTAGACTATTGGACTACAGTAGCCTATTGGACTTTGAAGCTTTCACTCACAAACATTCCCCGAAAGAAAAATAAAAAAATGAAATGAAAACCTCCGAAAACAAAAACAAAAACAATAAACTATCAGATGCACGAAGTCTTCCCCCCTTGTGTTTACCCTACTTTCCGCTTAACCTCTATCTAACACCGCCTCACTTCATTTGCTGCTGTCCTCGCTCCTTTCTTCTCATTTTCACGTTGGGCACCACTCTGGGCAGAAAGATAAGGACATTTTGTACATTAATATGAATATCAATCGGTCCTTATATGTACGGGCACCACTCTGGGCGGAAATATAAGGACCGTTTACACATTAACTATTCATATCAATCGGTCCTTATATCTACGCCCACAACGCATCCCACGGTATACCGTAGAGGGGTTGCGGTTAGCATTTTCCTTTTGAGGCGTGATACGATAGAGGTAAATATTCGTTTCTTGCCTTAGTCATTTAATTGTGTGTGTGTGTGTGGGGGGGGGTGCTCGAAAACACACCAAACCTACAACCTTGCGCTTCACAACTCAGCACGTAGGGGCGGTCAGATTTATACCCAAATCACATCCACCCCCGGTGATAAATCGGAGGGGGGGGGGGGGGGGGGGGGTGTACTTCATTTTCATGCATGGCCGTAGTCGTATGGCCATAGACCCTCGCATCCCTACAATGCCGGGACGGAGCATGTCGGGTTTTCACCGACCAGGCAAACATTGCTAGCACCAAGCGCGAAGCGCCGTGAGGTGTTGGACGAGTCGCATGAAGGGTGAGCTGCATCCGACTAAGAACCGCTTGTGACGGGGGGGGCAGGACCACTACAGTGGGTAGCCCCCTATTAAGGAACCCCTCGATAAGGGCAAACGGTATACAAGGGACCTCGAAATTCTGCCCACCATTTTTTTCCCACTACTGACTGTATGTAATAAGGGGCCGGTAACAACACTGATAATGGACGTTGATATAGCCTAGTAGCGTGGGTAGGCACAATTCGATGCGAGTCGACGAGGGAAGAAAGGGCTGAAGCATTTTCTCGATAAAAATGCAAGGCACGAACCGTAGTGGGGGAGGAGAGGGAGAGGGGCCTACTTTGTGACCCCAGATCTGAGTTACGACGAGGAAGGAAGGAAGGAGAAACGACGGGCGAAGAAAATTAATTGGATGGAAACGAATACAGACCCACTCCGATGGCGTGGGGATGGAGCTTGGGTGCGGCTTAGGACTTAAGAATAGAACGTGAAGAGTGCATATTGGGAAGAAGGAGGGAGCAAGGACAACAAATGGAGTATTATTGTAGATAAATCTGGGCGGGAAGTAGACATAGAAGGATGTTAGACTTTGCGCGTAGGTTTCCTTGGTTTCCGTGGTTTTCTGCATTCGGAAATGTTATGAGTGACCAATGTTGAAGCTCATGCTGCACATTGTCGGATGGTAAAGATAATAATAATACATATATATATACTCAAGTATTTATACAAGGTATTTCCAATCCCGAACACACCACAAGTAGGGTCTCTTGAAAAGGGCCTGACTACTGTCCGTAAAAACGAACTCGTGTATATATGTATGCGCGTGTTGTAAATATGAGAAAACGCGGCAGAGGGCCAAAAACGCCTACTTATAGTAGGTGTTCCACGAGGCAATGAAACAGATTCACAACCTCGGACGGATGATCTATAGATAGATCATCTACAGATATGTTATCTACAGATAGTTCATCTACAGATCATGTGGATTATAACCTGCCGTTCTGAGGCGCTGTGAAGGATCTGATTAGTACAGATCCCACCCAGGAAACATGTCCTATTATAGATCATGCAGATTTTATGGCTCCCGCCCGGCAACATCAGCTACAGTAGATCATATCGATCATACAGATCATGCAGATCATCTGCCGAGGGCGAAAATGCCTACCTATAGTAGGTATTCCACGAGGCAGTGGAAACATATTCACACCTCGGACGGATGATCTACATATAGATCATCTACAGATAGATCATCTACAGAGATATCATCTACAGATAGATCATCTACAGATAGATCATCTACAGATCATGTGGATTATAACCTACCGTTGTGAGAAGTTGTGCAGGATCTGTGTGGTACAGATACAACCCAGGAAACAGCTCCTAGATCATGCAGATTATACGGCCCCCGCCCGGCAATATGAGGTAGATCATGCAGATCATACAGATCATACAGATCATACAGATCACACAGACCATACAGATCATACATATCATAAATATGATTCAGATCAAACAGATCATACAGATCATACAGATCGTACAGATTGTACACATCATACAGATCATACAGATCATACAGATCATACAGATCATACAGATCATGCAGATAATACAGATCGTACAGATTGTACAGATCATACAGATCATACAGATCATACAGATCATACAGATCATACAGATCATACATAAGAGGTAACCTACTATAATAGCTGTTACGGGTCCCCAAAAACCGTGTATCCCTCTGTTTTTATGTAATTATTTTTTTCCATCCCATTTAGTATCTTCACCATTCCTTTCTCTCTCCTTCCTTCCCAGTCGTAGGTCAGATCCGGGGTCACAAAGAAGGCGCTTCTCCCTCCTCCCCCACTACGGTTCATGCCTTTGCATTTTTGTCGCGAAAATAAATGATAAGCCATTTATTTCCCTCGTCGACTCGCATCGAATTGTGTATTAAAGGTGTCACCCGATGAACGGTCACATGGCCTTAAATATGCAACGAAATAAAATGCATCAACGAAAATGAAAATTGTGACAGTTTTGGATTAAGGAGCCCCCCCTCCCCCCTGCCATCCATATGCAAGTCCGCCTCGCAAGCGGTTTTCCATAGGATACCGCTCACCCTTCATGCGACTCGCCGAACACCTCACGGCGCTTCGCGCTTGGTGCTACGTGTAGCAATGTCTGCTGCCTGGTCGGTGAAAACCCGACATGCTCCGTCCCGGCATTGTAGGGATGCGAGGGTCTATAGTCATGCGACTACGGTCATGCATGAATATCGAGGCACCCCCCGGGTCATTCCGAAAAACAAATCAGCCAAGAAAAAAAAGGTACCCCGTACCCCGTATTACCCGTGCCCCGTATTAAGTATTAAGGAGCGGTTGCGATAGAGGTGTATACCATGTTTTTGCCTCATAAGGGTGGTCACTTATCACTTGAGTAGCTCTGTACCCCATCCGAAAACTGATTTTGGAGGGAAACAAAAAAAAGTGCTATCCCATGGCCTTAGGGCCCATACGAGTATGAAATAAATTCAATTTGAAAAAAAAAAGAAAGTCAAATTCGCTTTTCATTGGTCAACACACGCACCAGCACCAAATATTTGACTAATATTTGGTGCTGGTGCGTGTGTTGACCAATGAAAAGCGAATTTGACGTTCTTTTTTTTTTCAAATTGAATTTATTTTACAGTCGTTAATTTGGGCCCTTGGGTATGCAACGAAACGTATTCCGGCGATTGTGGGTTAAGGAGTTGGGCCAATCAGAAAGCGCCTCAGCCGAGAAGTGCTACCTCTATCGCAGCACCCGTCATTGTTATCCTTATCCTTGCCATCCGAAAATGTGTACTGTAAACAGTATAACATCATGAGCTTCAACGCTGGTCACTCAGAAACATCACCTGCCCGAAAGGAGGAGAACAAGAAGAAGAAAACCGTCGAAACAAAAAGAGACCGCCTCTTCACGAAACCCACTTGGGCTTCTGTGTACTGCATTTGCTTGTCGTTCGTGATGCGTCCATCTTTCGCGAAATTAGTTCATTGCAACCCCCCCAACCCCCCTGTTCTATACCTGGCATATGTTGCGGCGGATTGACACGCACGTAACGTAAAATACGTACGTAGCGGAATGTTTCCTAGGACTGTGCAACTCCAGTCAGTCTAGAGGGCTCCGTTCTCGGTCAGTCCAAACAAACCAAAAACACACACAAACCCATTGAGGGAAAAACGGAAGATAACTTAAGCGTGAATGACAGCGAACCGAGACTGAGTACTGCGATCGTTACCGTAAAGGTAGTGTTGAAGGTTTCATACGGAGATCTGTTGTGTAGCACTACAGTAGCTCTTGGAAAAGGACTGTTTGAAACGAGACTGGAGTGCGCAGGCAAAAGACTGGCCTTTGCATTGTGACGAGAGACGGAGGAACCAACCTGAAAGCATACTCACGGACGGAAACGAACTAGAAGTGGTAAGAGACTGGGAACAGGGAATTGGAGACCTGAGTGTTTGCGTCTGTAAGAGCTCTTATCCTTCGTTACACATAAATACGTCTATTATCTCGGTTTTACAAGAAGAACTCGTCGCCATATACGCACGCGTACGTGCGATAGCTTGCACCAATCTGGGCGAAACTGTAAGGACCGTTTGGTTTTCATATTTATACCCCAATGGTCCTTATATTTCCGTCCAGAGTGGTGTTTGTTTTGACGTTGTGACCACGAGGGGAGTTCAGTTCCCGGGGAGGGGAGGGGAAACGGGACGGTGTCTCCAGCGTCAACTAGTCTGAACCCGATGTCGTTCACTCGGACGTTTTGTGTGGCTATTTCATACTCTGTTAGCATGAGTACGGACTCAGGTTCGGCTTGAGTCTGTACGTCGTAGCACTTTCCTTTCTTGTCTGAGTAGCGTCGAGGAGACCCCAGGTTGTTGAAGCATCCGTAGAACAGTAGTAGGGGTGGTAGTGGTAGTAGCAGTAGTAGTAGCAGTAGTAGTAGTAGTAGTAGTAGTAGTAGTAGTAGTAGTAGTGGTAGTAGTAGTAGTAGTAGTAGTAGTAGTAGTAGCAGTACCAGTACCAGTAGCAGTAGCAGTACCAGTACCAGTACCAGTACCAGTACCAGTACCAGTACCAGTACCAGTACCAGCAGTAGTAGTAGTAGTAGTAGTAGCAGTAGCAGTAGCAGTAGCAGTAGCAGTAGCAGCAGCAGCAGCAGCAGCAGTAGTAGTAGTAGTAGCAGCAGCAGCAGCAGTAGCAGTAGCAGCAGCAGCAGTAGTAGCAGTAGTAGCAGTAGTAGCAAGTGTTGCGTTCGCCATCCGACAGTGTGCAGGGTGATGAGCCTCAACGTTGATCACTCATAAACATTCCCCGAAAGTAAAAATACTAACCAAAACGAAACCAAAAACGAACAAGAGGAAAGCTTTCAAATGCTGACGAAGCACTGCTACCCTTCCCATCGGACGATAATGTTATTAATGTTGATAGCATGGCCTTCAACGGTGATCACTCAGAAACACCCCCTTCGAAAGAAGAAAAAGTATGTTGTCAAATTTTCCATCCTTAACAATGTGCACATTTATTGTTTACGCCTGTAAAACCTGACGGAATCGATCGCACGCGCTTCGTGCAACAAGTCCGCCCACTCTCAGCCAGGTAAAATCAGCCCAATCTTCTCCGCTCTCTCCACACCAGCCAACCGCAGTCCGAAAATATTTCTGGGCACACGAGAAATCTGACCCGAACAAATCTGAAGGATGCTGCCGATCGAAAAATAGGTGATATTGTTTTTTTCTGACGAGGGACAGTGGTCAGACAGCATCATGCGCTTCAACGTTGAATCACTCATAAACGTTCTCCGTATGAAGAAAACCAAGGGAAACCAAAACAAGGAAACCTATTGGATTCCAGTAGCCTATTGGACAGCAGTAGGCTAATGGACTACTATATTGCTATTGGAATACAGTAGCCTATTGGGGCTACTACAGTAGCTACAACGTTGATCACTCATAAACATTCTCTGAAAGAAGACAGCCTACTGTACCACAGTAGCCTATTGGACTACAGCAGACTATTGGACTGCAGTGTCCTGTTGGACTACCGTAGCCTATTGAACTACAATAGCCTATTGGACTGCAGTAGCTTCAACGTTGATCACTCATAAACATTCCCCGAAGTATACGATAAGAAGGAGAAAACCCAAGGGAGATTCATACCCTCTGGCGTTGATTGGTGTCGTCGCACCCAGACCGCCGGGGCCCTCGGGCGTTGCCAAGCAACCGGCCTTCTGGTGGCGCGGCGGCCCGCGCTCGCCCGGGCACGACGGGCGGGCGCCCCCGGCTCCCTTGCGGCTGCTGTTCTTTCTTTCGTTTCGTTTCGTGTGGTGTCGGTGTGTGGTTGATTGGTATGATAATGCAAACATATATATACATATCACAAAAAAAATGAAATTCCGACGATTTTGAGTTAACCCCTTAAGAACTGGTCCTCGTACGAATTTGGGGACAAACAACTTGGAATTAGTGTGGGATATTTTTTTTCAGTTCTGAATGGGTTTAAGGAGCCCCCCCCCCCCCCCCTCCGCGTCCGTCATTCAAGAAAAAAAGCTAAAAAAGCTCTACCCTCTGAATGAAGCCCGCGTCTTCGCTACCCCCGGCAAACCCCCACTTGCGGCATACGGGGGGGGGGGGGGGGGTATACGATTGCCGCATGTCGTGCATGGCCGTAGTCGTATAGACCAAGACCCTCGTATCCCTACAATGCCAGGGACGGAGCATGTCTGGGTTTTCACCAACCAGGCAGAATGCTGGGGGGAGTATTGCCCATTTCTGCATGGTCGTAGTCGTATGACCATAACCCTCGCATCCCTACAATGCCGGGACGGAGCACGTTGGGTTTTCGCCAACCAGGCAGCACATTGCTTGCACCAAGGCGAAGCGCCGTGAGGTATTGGGCGAGTGCATGGAGGGTGAGCTGCATCTGCTAAGAACGCCTTGAGGCGGACTTGCATATGGACGACAGCCTTCAATGAATTGATTTAATTTCTGGTGTGGCCACTTCCAGAGACATAACATGGGTTTACGGGGCAGGGGGGGGGGGGGGGGGGTACTTCATTGTCATGCACGGCCGTAGTCGTATGACCATAGACCCTCGCATCCTACAATGCCGGGACGGAGGCATGCGGGTTTCACCGACCAGGCAGACATTGCTAGCACCAAGCGCGAAGCGCCGTAAGGTGTTGGGCGAGTCGCATGAAGGGTGAGCTGCATCCTACTAAAAACTGCTTGTGACGGCGGACTTGCATAGTGGATGACAGCTTCAATGAGTTAATTTAATTCTGGTGGGCCACTTCCTGGGAGCAGCAATGGGAAGCTACAGTAATGTAATCTGCCTCGATGATGCTTACCATTACACACTACGTGATACGATAATTCCCCTTGTGCGGAGCTGCAAAGGTTCTCCGACCCGCACAAATGATCTACTCGACCGCCAGCCTTGGTGAACCGCCAAAAAAAAAAGAAAAAAACGGCACCCTGGTTGTCGAAAAGCTCACGTCGCGAGAGGCTGTTTTACAGCGCTCGTGCCAACGCGACGCCAACCCAACCCATACATATATAGTATATTTAGGGGGGGGGGGGGGGGGGGGGTTCGTCCACTTATTCGAGGGAATGGTCGATACACCCTGGGCACGAGGCGGACAGAACTAACTCTTAAGCCTAGCCCTAAGCCAATCACGAACGAGCCGAGCCAACCAACGGATGAACCAATGGTTGGCGATAGTCTCTTTTTTTGTCTTGTACACAGAGTACCTCAACCATTCTTATCTCGAGAGTAAGCAAGTTGGTAAAGCTAGCTCTCTGCTGGTCTACCCGCCTCCACCTAGTTGCCTTTCACCAGATATATAGGGTACACCCGTCTGTTTCAGAAGTTCCAGCGGAACTCGTAAAACAATAACGGAAAAAAATGTAACGCTTTTGAGACCATCTATCCATATGTTTTTACCTACTCGCGCGCATCTTTCAACAAGAAAAAAAGAGGCTGTGCCACAGGCAGTGTTGCTGCATGGGTGGGGAGGGGGGGGTGAAGAGACCCCCCCACCCCCTCCCTATCCATTTTTTTTTAATCATCAATTACTTTTATTTTTTTTCAGCTCAACTCGTAGGAGGTTTTACGCTCTCAGCTAACTTCTTGGAAAAAGCCGTGTGCGTGCGTGGTCACAGGTCACAGGTACGTATATACTCGTATAGGTGTCGCCCCTTCTCCCTCCTGGTACATACCTCCATATACATCGCGCACAGATAGGGTTCATTAGTTCAGCTTTCGGGGACCAGATCGGGTCAACATGCTCAAGCCTCCGAGGTAGTGCACGTAGCAGCAGGGGCTGATTGATGCTGCCGAGGGGGCATGGAGTGAATGAATTGGATTACACAACACGAGGCGGAAGGTGGAAGTGTGGAGGGGCTTTTAACCCATTCAGAACTGAAAATATATATTCACACTAATTCCAAGCAGTTTGTCCCCAAATTTGTGGGACCAGTTCTTAAGGAGTTAACCACATTCAGAACTGAAAAAAATGTCCCACACTAATTTCAAGTAGTTTGTCCCCAAATTCGTGGGACCATTTCTTAAGGGGTTAACCCATTCAGAACTGAACAAAAGGTCCCACACTAATTTCAAGTATTTTGTCCCCAAATTCGTGTGACCAGTTCTTAAGTGGTTTAAGGGGTTACGCTTTAGTTTTTTACCCATCCGCTGGAGGATTAAAAAACACAAAACAAAGACACAAAACAAAAACACAAAACAAAAAGTATTCCCACTTGCTCGTCGATCACAAGGCTCTGACCACGGCAACAAACGAATGAAAAACGAAAATAAAAGCAAATAATGCGATAGATCACCGGCACGGCTGGTCGTGGTCGTCATGATGTAAATAATAACCAGTGAATAATACTGGAGAATAAGCCCGAGAAAGATTGGGTTGCATCATCATCGGATCAGATATGATTTACAGACAGATATTAACAGATAGATCTCTTTTTTTTTTCTTGTGTGTTTCTAGCAAAATATTCCTTGCTTGCTATTACAGTTTGTAGCACCTTATATACCTACCTGCTAAATGCACTACCTGGTCGTATGTGTATATAATCGTTTTGTTGGTGGCATTAAAAAAAAGTTGACAGCGAGGGAGGAAAAAGTAAGTACCAGGTAAGTAAGTGAGTGTGCTCGAGCTGACAACGGAAACGAGCTTGTGCCATGCAAACAAAAAAAGAGTCCAGTAAATAAACCCGACGCTGTATGCATGTGTATGCATGTATGTATGTATGCGCACGGATGGATGGATGCTGACGATGATGTGGCGATTCATACAACCCGCCTGAGGGCTATTATTAATAGTAGGCATGATGGATGGTGCCGCACGACGTCTCCGAGTGGGCGGACGCTGTGTCAACCATGATGGCATGAGCGTCTTCCCGGCGTTGGTTTATTGTTTGATGAGGATCGACGTATATACTACTTGCTTGCTGTATCATGTGTTCTGTAATTTTTTTCTGTATTTTTTTCTGTGTGTTTTTTTCTGTGTGTGTTTTTCTGTGTTTTTTTAGAAGGTGTCGTTTCCAGGAAGGAAGGGTGGAGTGGCTCTCACCTAGCCTCCCCTTGCGTCAGGGGGGGGGGGAGAGGGATCCGCCCACCAGCCGTCCACCTTACGATAAACAATACAACCCAGGGTATGTTTTACATGTTCAGACATTTCATCGGAACCCTATATTACTTGGCACCAATAGGATAATAGTAATAGTAGAACACGCTGACAGAACGTGGTACGAATTAATTAATACTATATACCACTATTTACCGAGATATAAGCACCTTTTTGATTACATAGTAATGTACAAAAGATGCTTCTATTTCGGGACAGAGTGGGGTATGGTAATTTTATACCTGGTACTAGGTGACAAGGAACATGCTATTAATACGTACGTACTATGCTACTGTGAAATATGTGTATTACTTTGTCTTGGGGGGGGAGCTTGTATCGGGGAGGAGTCCCTACGTGCCTTCTACTCGTAATCCCATGCACGGTGCAAAAAACAAAATGTAACCCATGGCATGGTTGAAGGAAGAAGAGCTGAAATCGGCAGGGAAGAGACAAAGCGTGCGCGACGCTCAGACACACAAACTACTATTACTACTACTACTACTACTACTACTACTACTACTACTACTACTACTACTACTACTACTACCTACTTCTCTTAAGCGGGGCCATAGTAAACAGGGACCTATACCCTACTAGACTATGTCACTCACAAAAACCTACCAGGTATGTATATATTTACCTTTTTTTACTAAAAAAAATGTGGTCCTATTTAGGGCCCGTTTTAACGAAGAAGAAAAAAATTCAATTCGGATTTTTTTTTATTCAAATCCGCTTTTCATTGGTCAACACACGCACCAGCACCAAAGATTAGGATCTTGGGGCATAATATTTGGTGCTGGTGCGTGTGTTGACCAATGAAAAGCGAATTTGAATTTTATTTTTTCCAAATTGAATTTATTTTATACTCGTTAATAAGGGCCCTAAGTGAGGAGCTCAGAAAATACATGGTGTACCTCTATCGTAGCATGCGTCCGCCTTACCGTAACAGCGTGCGTCCAAACTCCAAACACACCCAAAATAACGCAAATCAACGATTTATTGCTAGTGCTAAACAGGGATAGGCCTCTTCATCGCGCACTCGCGCTACACAACGTGCTTCAACCATGTATGTGATGGTATATTTTCGAATAAGTGGTATAAACTCTGCCTTTTCCAGTAGTATCCGCATTTCGTCCGGTAGGATATTTCCGGGAATTTTACAGGTCACTGATAGTGTGGTCAGGTTTGGGGTATAGGGTTAGTAGGGGGTCTAGGCCCGTACCTTGATCCATCATGTTACCGGGCGATCTGTTAATAGTAGCCCTCGCCTCTTCTTTTTTAGCTCTGAAGCTGAAAATAGTGGTCGTTACCACTTTTTCGACACTATCTATCTCTGGTTGAAGATTCTCATTATTTATTGTTGCACCAGACGAATAATAATATTAATTAGTNAGAGAGTTGTGGTTCCAGTCTTCTGGTTAAGTACCAATCGAGGATGCTCGGCAAGCAGTGCTTCCAGAGTCGAGGAGCGACACAGAAGCAGCTTGACGGAGCAAGAGTATCAACATCACCGTAGAAATAAGTGGCCATAGATTGGTACACAGCCAGAACACTGGCAAGCGCTTATCCCGTAGTTTTCACCCACCCACCACCCGTTTCTTTCAAAGGTGAAAGGGGAGAGTTTACAGCGATGCAATTTTCTTTATCGATAATGACTTAGATGGCAGGAGTTTGAATGGTCTGGGACCATTAGGGGAACTCGGTCTTCGAGACTGCGGATAGTATACCCTAGATAACAACGGCCGTAGGAGGGAGAGACGGAGGGGTTGACGTAGTCTCGTCACAGATTGCAGGGCGAGACCGTCAACAGGGCGTAGAGTCATCGGGATCTCCCTCCCATAAAGTCTAGAGGAATAATCAGAAAAGAGAAAACAACAACCAACATTCGAAAGAACTTGACACAAACAAAAAGTATTCCCACTTGCTCGTCGATCACAAGGCTCTGACCACGGCAACAAACGAATGAAAAACGAAAATAAAAGCAAATAATGCGATAGATCACCGGCACGGCTGGTCGTGGTCGTCATGATGTAAATAATAACCAGTGAATAATACTGGAGAATAAGCCCGAGAAAGATTGGGTTGCATCATCATCGGATCAGATATGATTTACAGACAGATATTAACAGATAGATCTCTTTTTTTTTTCTTGTGTGTTTCTAGCAAAATATTCCTTGCTTGCTATTACAGTTTGTAGCACCTTATATACCTACCTGCTAAATGCACTACCTGGTCGTATGTGTATATAATCGTTTTGTTGGTGGCATTAAAAAAAAGTTGACAGCGAGGGAGGGAAAAGTAAGTACCAGGTAATTACTAAGTAAGTGAGTGTGCTCGAGCTGACAACGGAAACGAGCTTGTGCCATGCAAACAAAAAAAGAGTCCAGTAAATAAACCCGACGCTGTATGCATGTGTATGTATGTATGTATGTATGTATGCGCACGGATGGATGGATGCTGACGATGATGTGGCGATTCATACAACCCGCCTGAGGGCTATTATTAATAGTAGGCATGATGGATGGTGCCGCACGACGTCTCCGAGTGGGCGGACGCTGTGTCAACCATGATGGCATGAGCTTACTCCCGGCTTGGTTATTGTTTGAGAAGATCGACGTATATACTACTTGCTTTGCTGTATCATGTTTTCGAATTTTTTTCTGTATTTTTTTTCTGTGTGTTTTTTTCTGTGTGTGTGTTTTCTTGTGTTTTTTTTAGAAGGTGTCGTTTCCCGGAAGGAAGCGTGGCAGTGCTCTCACCTAGCCTCCCCTTGTGTCAGGGGGGGGGGGAGAGGGATCCGCCCACCAGCCGTCCACCTTACCGATAAACAATTACAACCCAGGGTATGTTTTACATGTTCAGACATTTCATCGGAAACCCTATATTACTTGGTCACCAATAGGATGAATAGTAATAGTTAGAACACGCTGACAGACATACGTGGTACGAATTAATTAATACTATTATAGCCATATTTACCGAGATATACAGCACCTTTTTGATTACATAGTAATGTACAAAAGATGCTTCTATTTCGAGCTGGGTACTCCACATTGTAGAAGAAATAGAATTTACTGGGAATATTCTTTTGCTCTATATATATACATATATACGTACTGCGACTATAAATAGCCCAAAATTTTGAGGTGGCAGGTGGGGATGGTGGATGCAATATAGCTCCGCGGTCTATGGTGCACAGCTTCATAAATATGGCGCTCGGTTCGATTCCACGCTGCTGCGACGTTTTTTTTTTTTTTGGCAATCGGCGATTTTACGAATTTGAGGAATTTTGACCGTTTACGGTTCGCGCTTCGCGCTCACGGCCTCCGGCGGCTCCTGCGGAGGGCTAATTATATTTCTGCACCTTGTGGGTGGGAGCAGGGTGCAATCATAAGTGGGATCATATCCGAGTGGGATCAGGTTTGGGTGGGATCAGGGGAGCAAACAAAGGCCTGTTTTGTTTTCCCGCCAGTTTTTGTTTCCCGCTTGTTTTTATGGGGAATATTCCCAGAACGTTCTATTTCTACACTGTGGAAGACTCTACTGTCTATTTCGGGACAGAGTGGGTGTATAGGTAATTTTTATACCTTGGTACAGGTGACAAGGAGCATGCTACGTACGTCTATGCTACTGGAAATATTTGTATTACTTTTGCTTGGGGGGGAGCTTGTATTCGAGGGAGGAGTTCCCTACGTGCCTTCTAACTCGTAATCCCATGCACGGTGCAAAAAACAAAATACCATGGCCTATCGAGTTGAGGAAAAGAAGTGCTGAAACGAGCAGGAAATGACAAGCGTGCGCTGTACGCTTTCAGTCCACCACCAGCAATGCATCAAACAACACATCGCATACGAATATTCTTCAATAATTGTCATACCGTAGCAGAGGTATCTCCGGATGACCGACAAAACCTATTCCTTATATCATATTTTCAGTGTATGGTCAGGACCGCATGCAACACACACACAGGTATGTATATATTTACCTTTTTTTACTAAAAAAAATGTGGTCCTATTTAGGGCCCGTTTTAACGAAGAAGAAAAAAATTCAATTCGGATTTTTTTTTATTCAAATCCGCTTTTCATTGGTCAACACACGCACCAGCACCAAAGATTAGGATCTTGGGGCATAAAATTTGGTGCTGGTGCGTGTGTTGACCAATGAAAAGCGAATTTGAATTTTATTTTTTCCAAATTGAATTTTTGCTGTCTTCGTTAAGATGGGCCCTTACTATGTACGGTCTTCCGTAATAACTCGAGCCCCCGACCACGCCCGCCCTCGAACAGCGGCAAAGATTTACGGAGCGCGCATAGTAAATAGGACCAAATATTGTTAGTAAAAATAGGTCAATATATAGGTTTTTGTGTATCCCGTGGGTCCTATTTACTATGTAGTACATACGTAGAGCATCGTAGTTAAGCTTATTAGGTGTACTCTTGCTCGCGCTGTGTGCAGGGACCTCGAGCCTGGGACATCAAGCTGAAGGGAGAGCCTATCTCTATGCCTTATGCGGCTATCTAAGGCATGCTTAGGGGTCATCATATGGGGGAGGGGGATCAGGGATACAGGTAGTGTATAGGGCTAGGGTTAGGGTTAGGTTTTTACGGCGTGTGTGTGTCTCGGCTCTTTCAGCTGGCTGGGTTACAAGTTATGTCATTGTTTGCAAACTGCGGGTTACAAATAGGCGCCCCCCCCTTCCTTGTACGGGGGTGGGAAGGAAGGGGAGGGGAGGGGAGGGGAGGGGGAGGGGAGGAGGAGCATCGTCCACTCGTGAAGGGCCAAGTCCTCCCCTCTAAGCACCACTTATTACTTCCAAAAAAGAAGCACCGAACGGCAACGCGCCGCTGTCCATAAAATTAGCATGCCCTGTTTTTATCTGCTGCGCGTACATCTTTCAACGCAAAACAAAAAACACAGGTTGTGCGCGCGCGCGGTGTTAGTGCATATATGGTAGGTGGACTGACCCCACCCCCCCCCTCCCTATCTTGGGAGATAGATGGTGGCCACAGGCGGCGAAACAGGATACGATTGGCAAAAAAAACTTTGTAATATATGGAAACAACGTAATGAGCGCCCCAAGTGTTCGAGGTGTCTCTATTAGGAGTAGGAACGGTGCTCCGTCTCGAAAGGGATGCGTGTGGTCAATGGTCAAATGAATGACTTAAGACAAATAAATGAGTACGCCCCCCCCCCCCCCCCCTGTACCATAAGGACCCGGCGACAAAGGAAAAACAGACCCCGGCTGGTAGCAAATAGTATACCAGGTAATAAGTAATAACGATGATGGATCACGGTCGTCATGATGAACTGTTGAATAATGGAAGCAACCGCTACTTCTAGATGAAAAGGTTGCATCAGATGATAGATCTCGTTTCTTGTTGTTTTTTTTTTTTTTGCAAGAAGAACGTTTAGGTACTTGTTGCTACCAAACTAGATTCTGTGAATAATCGTTTGCTGTCGTGTGGCTGCAGAGAGAGAGAGGCCAACGTTGGTAACGAGGGCTCTGGAGAGAGCGGGAGAGAGAGAGAGATAGTGCCAGCACAGCAGCAGCAGCGGCGGTGTGTGCGGGGCGGCAGCAGAAATCGAGATGTGCCATGCAAAAAAAGGTCCAGTAAATACACCCGCGCGCGACGGCTGGACGCTGTGCGTGGCGATTCCTACATTCATACCCGCCTGAGGATTGGAGACATCATGGAATATACTTAAGTATATATATAATATGGCGTCTGTCACACAAGGTCGTGTCGTCGGGGGCGCTCGGACATTGTCTGTCAACCATGAACGAGCGTTTTCCCGCGGCGTTACTGCTGATATATATGTATACCTGGTATTATTTATGATGCCTTGTTGGCGCGGTGTCTAATGTGGGTGGGCTCGCGGGTGTGACCCCCCCCCACCTTGCGGCAGGGGGGGGGGGGGGGGATCCGTCCGTCCAGCCCTATTTAATGGTAAGTTGAGGTATACTGATTATTATAATTACATTTGCCATACGTATGAGTATAATAATAAATAGTGTGTGTGGTGTATGAATGCATACTATTATTAATATGAATATTAACGTATCAACATATTATGAAAACCCCTCATCTTATAATATCTGACCCCCAATATGCTATTATTATACTATTATACTGACCACCTAAAACTTCCCTGGTATAATATAATATGCATATATATATGTCATACGAAGTATTACATGTACAGCCAGTAGGAAGAATATTGGCTGGCAAGCTCTTTCTCTGGCTGGCTGGTTGGACACTTTTTTTCAATTAGCACACTCTGTCTGGCAATAATTATACGGTATACATTTTTTAAACAATTCTTAATTCAACAAGAAAGAAGACTAAAAACCCGCGAAAACACATACACCCAAAAAA
The DNA here is from genome assembly GCA_008828725.1 of Saccharina japonica. Lineage (NCBI taxonomy): Eukaryota > Phaeophyceae > Laminariales > Laminariaceae > Saccharina > Saccharina japonica. Next base: position 1,034,339 of record MEHQ01000463.1, on the reverse strand, counting down.
CTGCCCCGCCGCCCCCACTCCCCCACACGAAAACAAAAAAAAAGATGTCCGGCTCTCCCCCCCCCCCCGGTCATATCGCACAGATTTCTCAAAATTAAATGTATGTGAAGTATTACTACGTAACAAAAATGAATTTTTGGGAAAAAATGTATAGCAGCGCGCACTATCTTATACTACTGTGTCACTAACTTTATGATCGCATTTTATTTTCCTTCTGTTTATTACAACAAACACATGATGACATGATATACATACACACATACACACACATACATACATGATCATGAGTGAGAGGAGACAGCATCAATCAGAGATAGAGCTCTTTCGCGTTTTGGTGGACAAATTCCCCTCGTTTTTCAGCCTGCTATTATCCGCCGGGCGCTTCCCCGCCCTCCCGCTTTTTTGACGGAGGCTTTTTTTGTTTAGTGTTTTTCCGCCTTTTTATTTGCTGAACGTATTTTTGTTGTGTTTTTTTTTTGTTTTCCTGCTTTTTTTGTTTTTGTTTGTTTGGGTCCTGCAAAGTTGTACCGGGATACCGAAAGTTTTTTAGCCCCAGACGACATCATCATCTATCTCGTCATTCCATTCATTCCATACGCCACCACAAGAACACAATACGATTTCCTTCAGCAGCACCACCAGCAGCACCAGCAGAAGCAGCAGCAGCAGCAGCAGCGGCACAGACCAGATAGAAGAAGCAGAACAAGAAGCAGAAAGAAGAAGCTCGTCACCACAAGAACAACAGGCGTATCATCAGCAGCAGCAGCAGCAGCAGCAGCCCGACAACATCGACAACTTCTCACCTCTCTCTTTTTCTCTCTCGTGCTATACGTAGTACCACGACGCTCCACAAGAAAGTTATGGGTGTGAAGAAGGAGGTCCTGAGCTCTGCTCCCGCCGGCGCCCAGAAGCCGCAAAGGTAAGAAGAAGAAGGAGGAGGCAGGAAGAGGAGGAGGAGGAGCAGAAGGCAGAGATAAGAGGAAAGAGGAGCACAGAGGAGGAGAGTAGAGGGCTTGCTAGCTTGCACCCTTTCGGTTGCTCCGTCCTGTGGCGTGTGGTATACTCTCGGTATACTACTACTCGGGTATCCGTTGTTTCTTTAGACAGACCCGTTGATATTCAACCACGACCACACTGCTTTTTATTTGAAGAAGACGGAGTGGAGGAGACGAGAAGGGCTGCTGCTGCTGCTGCTGCGCACCATCGCGATCGATGTTGCTGTGCCTCTTGTTCTGCTACCGGCCGTGCGAGTCTTTGTGCTTCCGGCGCTGACTTACTTCGCCCGTACGACGATGAGATGGTAGCGTCTCGCTGGTTGATTTCCGTACGTACGACAAGATATCAATCGAATGTCGATCGAATCGCATTGTGATGTAGGGATGACGATGATGGTGATCTACACAGCAGCACAAGCAGCAGCAGCAGCAGCAGTACGAGTAGATCAGATAGATGTGATGTGGAGATTCTTGTTTTTTTGGTCGGGTACTTGTTGCACCGCACGTTATCCCACCTCCGCCCCCCCCTGTGTGTGTGTTCCTCTATCCTCGCCGACTGCGACCCTCTCTCCCTCTCGGTGCCTGCCTGCCTGCCTGCCTGCCTGCCTGCCTGCCTGCCTGCTTGCTGCGTCTACTACTGCTTGGTGGTGGTGGTCGTGCCGTGGGCAACGCACACAGGGGCCAGAAGGTCACCGTCCACTGCACAGGCTATGGAAAAAACAGAGACCTGTCCATGAAATTCTGGAGCACCAAGGATCCAGGACAGGTACGAGGAGGAGGAGTTAAAAAAAAACGATTTTTTCTTCACCCAGCCAAGCCAAGCCAGTCAATAAATCAACACGAAAATTATTTACGACCCATTATTTTTTAATTCCTTGATTATTATGCAGGTTGGGGGGGGGGGGGGAGGAAGGAAAAAAACCCCAATAAAAACAGAAAATGGTTGCGACCTGTCTCCACTACACTAATAACAAGTGATTTTGGTTTTGATGTCGATATTTGACGACCCGAACCGAAAAAAAAATCTCAACTTTTACGACTATTTTTTACTTTTGACTGGCTGCAAGTATACTCTGCTCTCCCCAAGAAATCGCATCAAAACCTTTCGGCCCTGCACAACAAGCAGCTACAACAGCAGCACCAGCAGTACGTACGTATAGTAGCCAGCTACCCACCCTGTCGAGGCTCTTCAAAAGATCGCTCGTACGTTGTGCAGCAAGCAGCAGTGTGTCTCCTGTCGTCCCAGGAGCAGAGAGGAGAGAGAGCCGGGTTGGCTTCTATCTTGGAGCGGGCCCGATGGAGACCGAAAAAGTTGGAGTCGTGTTGAAGTTCCCAGCCCGAAAGTATCGTACGTATGAAAAAAAGATGTCGTTTTTTTTTTTGCAAAACTCTCGTGTTGCCCCAAGGTTATCTAGATAAATATACGCTCGCATCGTACACGTCGGAGGTTCCGATTTTTTATTCGTTTTTTTCCACAGAGAAAATGCTTGTAATTCGAGTTGCGTTGGGAGTACTTCACTCCTTCCCAGCTTTCCCCCGGCCTTTTTTCGCCCCTGCGATGCATGATGAAGACCATGGCGATGAGGATGTTGACGATACTACTATTAATATTAATATTATACAAAACCACCAGTAATGGTATACGTACGACGTATGTACGCGTTGAGAGAGAGAGAGAGTGGGGACTGTTCCAGTCGAGCGATGATGATGTAAGTCAGCCCAGGGGGGGGGGGGGGGGGGGGGGGGGGGGTGGGGGGGGGGGGGGGGGGGGGGGGGGGGGGGGGGGGGGGGGGGGGGGGGGGGGGGAGGATTGTGGGTTGGTTGCTGTTGTTGTTGTTGCGTACCAGGTATAGCTCTGGGCTTGTGTCTGTCGCACAGTCGGGGTGTAGTGATCGGCTCGGAGAGCTCCGATTGTTTGTTGTTTCTAGGAGAGGCAAGAGGAGGAGGAGGAGGAGGAGGAGTAAACAACGCAACAACAAAAAGTTATACGATGCTTTTATGTATTCTCTTTAATCTTTCTCTCGCTGCTTTCTCTCTACTCTCTGTGCGTCGAAGAAAACGAAACCAACTATACTATTATTATTGCTACACTTTGGGCTGCTGCTGCTGCTGCTGCTGCTGGTAGCTGCTGTTTTGTTGAAAGTTTGGGTTGCCACACGAGATGCTGTACGTAGTGAACGGCAGCTGTAATATAGTAGTTGGTTGTGGTCGGTATTAATTATTGGTGACTTTATGGTTAGTTTATTTGAGTTGTTTGTTGTTGTCGTCTTCGTCGTCGTCATTATTATTGTCGGTGTTGTTGTTGTTGTTGTCGTTGTTGTCGCTGTTTTTAGCTTTTTTAGACTTCTGGATTTGTCGTTCGTTTTTGTTGTTGTTTTTGTTGCTGTTTGCCGGAACAACATCTTGCGCCGCACAGTTGTAGGCTTAAGTGTACGAGTAATATTTTAGTAGTGCTTCGAGCCACCGGTATCGGAACATTAACATTTGTCCGTCGTCGGCCTTATTTAATGACGCCACCGTGCACCGCCACCCCCACCCCCCACCCCCCCCACCCCACTTTCTCCCTAGCACCAGTCAGGGCTTGCTTGCTTGCTCTCGTACGAAGCCTATAATACTTGTTTTACGACCTTAATTAAAGCAGACGGTAGGGTTTCTTTCGTTTTATTTCAACAGAAACGACAACCACAGCAACAACACGACAACAACACAATACAAAAAGAGCCACAACAACGAACGAACGACAACAACAACAACTAACTGCGCTTATTTACTATAGTATTCAGCACAACAAGAACAAGAACAACGAACGAACGACACAAACAACAAGAACGACAATGATGGATGCATGAATGTAACAACACCAACAACACAAATGACAACGGCGACGCTAACAACAACTAACTGATGCTGCTGTGTTCACCAAGTGAACAGAAGAACAAGCAACACAATTCAGCGACGCACCTCACACCCCCCACCCCCCTTCTTACATATTCTTGGCAAATGTACTACCAGGTATTCATTAATACACGTGTACCCCTTAGCCCCCCTTGGTGTATACCAGGTACTTGGTACCGTTTAACCCCCCCCCCCTCAATGTCTGCCTGGTTGGTGAAAACCCAACGTGCTCCGTCCCGGCATTGTAGGGATGCGAGGGTCTATGGTCATATGACTACGGCCGTGCACAACATGAGTACACCCCCCCCCCCCCCCCTCCGTCTCGAAAGGGATGCGTGGTCAATGGTCAAATGACTAAGGCAAGCAACAAATGAGTACGCCCCCCCCAGTCCATACACACTGCTGTACGAGCAGTAGTCTTAATAGTGTACGCGGGTTGACGATGTGAAAATAAACAAAACACCAAACCAGCAAAAATCCTCTATTGTTTACCTATTTATTCCAATAGAACTATAATGATCATGCGCACCTCACTCTGTAAGTAAGTAACTCCCTTTGGGTGTTAAAACATCATATGCAGCGACCAAAACAACAGCAACAGCGCTAACAACAACGCTACGTACCTTTCTTCGTGTTATCAGCAACGAACGCTCTACGCTCTCTCTCTCTCTATATATACGAGCACCGTACGTAGTAAAAGCACACCCCCATCCAGCATTGATTGATTGTCACTCGGGACCCCGATCGGTGTGATCCCACCAATCACGCAGTAGTGGCCGTTGGTTGCTGTCGGCGTGGGTTTTGATTACTCGTGGCAAGCTTCCTCTCGCAAACCCCAAGAGGAGTGTCCCTGTTCGGAGACGTTTATAGAAACACAGACAGCCAGGCGCCTTTTGGGGGGGGCAAATTGTTTGGAATTATCATATGATACGTATACTTCGAAGTATACGTATCGTAGGCAGCAGCAGTGCGGGATCATTTTTATGCGAGGTCAAAGGGTTTAAAAGCTTAATATTTTTTACGAGTAGTTCGTACGTATTACAATTTTTTAATGTTTACTTTATATGGGTGAGAGGAGCCGCGCCCGGAGGGACCCCAGAGCTAGCTAAGAATTAACTATTGATGTTTATACTACCATATATTACCTGGTATATATTCTAAAGTATTAAAGCCTTTACCACTATTCGTACTGGTCAACCATGTTTTTGGGAACTACGTAAAAAGTTCTTACCAGGTACAGTACCACTAATACTGGTATAAAGTACGAAGTATTCTTCAGAGTTACGTAGTGCAGATCATATATATATATGTACGGGAGGAGTTAAAGGGTCAACATTAACATTCATTCGTGTAAGACATGATTGACTGCCGACATGATTGACTGCCTGCCGTGTTCGATGTATTAAGATTTGTTTTCAAAATCTTTTGACATTTATGCTGCACGATCATTTACCGCACATTTGTTTAATACGAAAGATGCAAGCCAGCGGGCGGAACATCCGCTCGCTGGCCATCCGCTACGTATGTATATGGATGGGTGTTACCAGGTATAACATAACTCTCTGACATGGCCGCGGATATAGGCACCGTTTGGGATATAATGTAGATATCAAACGAAGATTATATTAAATACTTTTTCATAATTATGGATGGGCCATATTGGTATTTTGTTTCCTTGTGTCGTTTCTTTTCTACGAGTACAGCAGAAATAGTGTACTACTCTGGACGGAAATGTAAGCAGCACTTAGTCATCAGTATGAAAAATGAAAGATCCTTATTATGTTTTCGCCCTAAGCGGTACGTCCTCTACAGGCTATTCCAAGCAGCAGTATATAAGCTTCAAAACAGTTTTTGGTGTATATACTCGTACGAAGTTGCGTGCGGTGATGTGCGGAGTTCTGCGTCTTGTTGCATCGTATACATACGTATATAGCATTTTCTTTGTGGTTCGCCGTGTGTGTTTTATTGACAATTTCGACCTAGTCAGGTATGACGGGGGACCATATTAATATATATATAGTAAATAGGACCTACGGTACACACAAAAAGCTATATATTTCCCTATTTTTACCAGGGCCTTCCTCGGGAAAATTCCCGGAGATTTCGGGAATCGAGTAAACCAACCATATCAAACTAACCAATGCCGGATAACCAATGTTAAAAGCACCACAAGAAAGACAAAACCACGGCGAATCGAATGACGACGTTTTTTTTTGTTACGATGTAGAAGCCGCGGTATGGCCACGGGAATTTTACCACGGGAATTTGCTTTTGAATTCCCGTGGTAAAATTCCCGTGGCCATACCGCGGTTCCTACTTCGTAAAGATAAATGAAAACGCCGTCATTCGATTCGCCGTGGTTTGGTCTTTCTTGTGTCGCTTTTTCTATTGCATATTCCTCCTTGGTTAGTTTGATATGGTTGATTTACTTCGATTCCCGAAACGTTCGGGAATTTTCCCGAGGAAGGCCCTGATTTTTACCAACACTATTTGGTCCTATTTACTATAAGGTCACCCGTGATAGTTGGTTGGCTTAGTTCGCCATCTAACAACACCGTGAAGTCCAGCCCTGTGGTAGCCATGCATGTCTGCATGTATACACGAATGTACATACATAGAATATGAATATTTGTATGTGTAGCCGGTCGTATACGTAGTCACATGCATACTTTACAACAAGTATCTCCGTCCGGTGTTGTTGTCGTTGTTGTCGTTATTGTTGTTGTTGCTGCTATTATACATACCTTCCCCAGTCCCAGGTGATCTATCATACTGTGTTACGTACGTCGGGCCAGGAAGCCTTTTCCGGGGTACATTACGCAGTGAACCCTTTAATGGTACCTATGTTTAGCTAATAATGCACTTTCATTATTGTTACTTTTTTTTGTTTCTTTTTTCTTTTATCGGTGTGCTGCCCGTCGCAGCTCCTCCAGTGGGGCATATTTTTTGTTTATCTTGTTGTTGGACGCTTCCTGTCCGGGGCTGGGCCACCGTTGACTAAAGCTGGAAGGGAATAAAAGTAGTAAGGATACGGCAGACACGGGAGCAAGGTATATATACCAGATCGATCAGTAGGCAAACCCTGCTTATGCTACTCGTACCACAACTTCCTGCACAACTTCCTGCGACTCTCGTTTTGCCTATCCTTTCCGACACGTATAGTCCGTCCGGCTCCAAATATCCGAAATTCCAACATCACCAAGGAACACTTATCTCGGGTATGGGTAGGTTGTTGAAAAAAACAGAGATACCCTTAAAACGGCCCTCTCGAGACGGAGATAATAACACGCCGATTTTTTTTTTATAATTATTATTTATCCTGATATTTCCAAAAAACGTGAATTTCTGGTCCAAGCTTAGGTGGATTGTAATGTTGCCACACCATATGTAGACTGCGTATTTAGCTAGCTCGTCACATTTGCGCCTGGGCTTTTTTTCTGTTTGAAAAAAATCGATAAACTGACGGAGATATCGGCAAAAATGCGGATTTTGGAGGTCGTTTTGTTCATGTTTACATTGAATACTTTTGTGTGGAATTTTATTTTAGAGGGCGGCAAACGATGAATTGAAGCCATACGCGCAGGGCTTTTTTTTAGTTTTTCCTGGAAAGCAAACTTTCGTTAGATATTGAGGATTTATCCCAAAACGACTGATTTTGGCCAATTTTGGCCGGTCTTGGTGTTTTTTTCTTGATGCTGTGTTGCATAATTACTTGTTATTAGTGTGAAATTTTGTTTCCGTTCAAAATCTCAGCATCGATTCGTCTTGTCTTTGCGATCACGAATATTTAATTCTCAATGTTCAACTTTATTTTTTGGACTCGGTATAGTATAAAACGTGAATGGAAATAATGTCCCGGATGGACCATATGTACCTTACCGGTTACAATAGTATCATACTTGATTAATTACTTTCGCGGTCAAGGATGTTCGTCGGTTTGGCGTGTCTAGTGGTTGTGACTCGTCCAGGCCTTTAGACTTCAAGGTAAGGTATTATTCTTATTCTTATATGTTTTTCCTTGCCATCTGACACTGATGTTATCAATAGCATGAAAGAGCTTCAACGTTGATCACTCAGAAACACTCCGGAAGAAGCAGCAGGAGTGTTCAAATGCTGTCTTTTTTACCGCAGAGACCTGTTCATTTATTCTGGTGTACCTGGTACCAAAATTGTCGACGGGGTTGTTGCTTGCTTCTGGTGTCCCCACCGGAGACCTGGTGGTGGTGGCGGTGGCGGTGGTGCTGGTGGTTCTTTTTGCGGGAGATCGACTGAAAACAAATGAGTTAGTTGTTACTTTATCACGTCGACGGCTGTCGCTGTGCTTGCTTCAAAATGTGTGCCTTTTTTTCTCGTATACGAAGCTCGGGTGGACTCCAAATGAAAAAAAGAAAGGTGGCAATTATCTTCTGTGCCTGCTCCCGGCTTGAGCTTTGTCTAGATACCCCCTTTATTCGCTGTCCTTACTCTTTCAGTAGTTAGTGTAAGGGTTTCCTTGACGGGATGACCTTGACGTCTGTCCTTGACTGCTGTCCTTGACGGCTGTCCTTGACGGCTATCCGTCAAGCGGCAAGTAAAGAGTGTCGTCAACCGACTATATCTTCGTCCGCACCGCTACGTACGGATATATGGATGAACCAGCTACTACTCTACCTGGTATCTACAACGAAGCATCGTTCAAGAACAGAGAAGAAAAGCAGGGGAGTTAAAATGCTGTCTTTTTTACCGCAGAGACCTGTTCAATTATTCTGGTGTACCTGGTGCCAAAATTGTCGACGGGGTTGTTGCTTGCTTCTGGTGTCCCCACCGGAGACCTGGTCGCGGTGGCGGTGGTGCTGGTGGTTCTTTTTGCGGGAAATCGACTGAAAAAAATTGAGTTACTGTAGCTGTGACTTTATCGCACGTCGACGGCTGCCTCTGTGCTTGCTTGAAAATGCAAATCGTAAAATTAAAATTAAGAGTATCTACCTAAATGACAAGTTCGGGATGGGGTGTGGGGCTGGATTGATTAGATGTCGGGCGTAAGATCGGGTGGGCTCCAAAAAACAAATCTCGTCGTCTCGCTCGTCGTTCGGGCGGGCTCCAAAAAAAAAAGGCAGGTACTTTCTGTCGTAGTATATCTGTACATTTTTTCTGTTATACGAAGCTCGGGTGGACTCAAAATGAAAAAGAAAGGTGGCAATTGTCTTCTGTGCCTGCTCCCGGCTTGAGCTTTGTCTGGATACGCCCTTTATTCGCTGTCCTTACTCTTTCAATAGTAATTTTAAGGGGTTTTCCTTGACGGAATGTCTATGACGGGATGTCCTTGACGTATTTCCTTGACGGATGTCCTTGACGGATGACCTTGACTGATGTCCTTGACGGCTATCCGTCAAGCGGCGAGTAAAGAGTGTCGTCAACCGACTTTTATCTTTGTCCGCACCGCTTCGAATATATATGGACTAACAATTTAATAGCTACTACGGTACCTGGTATCTACAACGAAGCATCGTTCAAGAACAGAGAAGGAGCAGGGGAGTTAAAAAGTTGTCTTTTTTACCGCAGACCGGTTCAATCCTTCTGGTGTACCTACCTGGTACCAAAATTGTCGACGGGGTTGTTGCTTGCTTCTGGTATCCCCACCGTAGACCTGGTGGTGGTGGTGGTGGTGGTGGTGGCGGTGACGTTTATTTTTGCGGGAGATCGACTAAAAAAACTTGGAGTTAGTTGTGACTTTATCACGCCGACGGCGGCTGTCGCTGTGCTTGCTTCAAAATGCAAACCGTTTTGTATCTACCCAAACGACAGTTAGGGGCGGGGTGTGGGGCTGGATTGATTAGATGTCGCGCATAAGATCGGGGGGAATCGAAAATCAAGTTTTTTTCTCGTCGTGTCGCTCGTCGTTCGGGCGGGCTCAAAATCAAAGAAAGGTAGGGTGGTGTGTTTATGTACGCTGCTGTCAAACGTGCTCTGTGTAGCCACGTGCCTATACCGTGGGTCGTCAAGGAGAAGGTGGAAGATAATGTGCACTCGTACCACCACGTTACCAAATATACACACAAGTAGAGCCAGTACCTGTCGTCAAAGGCCCATCATGAGCACCACACAGGAGTGAGCCGTACCTTTCTGTCACGCTCCACCCTCACATGTATACGGGCAGTATCTTATCATCAAAGCCCGGGTCGCATCATCGTTATCGCAGACTGCCTCTCGGGGCAGCTCCATCTCTCCACCTACGGGGCATACTAAATAATGCCCCGATACATAATACGAAACCCCACAATATATGAAACCGCCACATACGGGAAATCAGTATCGAGCAACCGCATACCACAAACAGCCCCCCTATTCGGTGCGCGATACGATAGGTCCCGAATAACTTATCACCAATTGCCAGGTAAAACGGCAAGTCCCAAATTCCATCCTCAATAATTGCCAAGGTAAAACGGCAATCCCAAATTCCATCCTCAAGAATTGCCAAGGTAAAACGGCAATCCCAAATTCCATCCTCAAGAATTGCCAAGGTAAAACGGCAATCCCAAATTCCATCCTCAAGAATTGCCAAGGTAAAACGGCAATCCCAAATTCCATCCTCAAGAATTGCCAAGGTAAAACGGCAATCCCAAATTCCATCCTCAAGAACTGCCAACGTAAAACGGCAATCCTGATACCAAATCTCTCAATCTCGATTCCAGTATATATCTCCTGAACTATAGCGAGACAGTAACTACGGGAAGGGGAAAATCCAACAAACGTGAGTATGCTGGTAAAACCTTCAAACATAATCAATAACACCGTCTTCACATAAATACCGTACCGCCCGATAACATCGGCCCCCCTGTTGTGTACTCTGTAAGAGCACAACAACAGCACATCTCTGATATATAACACCTCAAATCAAATCATAGCAGCCCCCCTGCTTGACACTCCCCTCGGAAGTATACAAGAAGACAACAATCCGCATCTGAATCCAAAAATACTATAGGTATCAGTAATTGGTTCCCCTGTACGTTGTGCGCAGTTAACCAATAGCCAGAGCGTACGGCACGATTCATCAAGACCATCGGCATACTCTATTGGCGTATTAACCTTATTCAACGTATGGGTACCTCCCAACACTTTCTCCATTTCCTTAAGAACTTCTGAAGTTGCACGTTAATTCTTCAAGTTCTTTCCAAAAACATCCCATGCACATCGAAAACTCCTACTTTTATCCCCCAAAACCAAATGCCCCAAAACCCCCGGAAAAACAAAAACAAACAAACGAACCAGTGGATGAAATCACAACAAGTTCAGCACAGAGTCACGGTCAAGCGAAACGTCTCAGCATGCAACGGTTTGATGAGAAAGCCGGCATGCTGCTCTGCCGACCGTACGTGTTAATCTCAAACTACCCGTTAGACACATGCTCCAGACATCTACGTCCTATAATCAAACCATATACAGACACCAGCGCGCATAACTGCTCCACCAGAGGCAGACCTCCGGTCAGTAGCCTTGCGTGCATAGTCCGCATGCACGTATGATATAACCCGACTCCACTATCTGCGATGGAAAGTCTTCGTCGTGTTACCGAGTATAGCTACTATCTCCCCCCTGCTCGGTAGACGACAAAACATTCATCGCATGGTTGACAGTAAAATGCTGCGATATCAGTGTGACTCCAAAATCCCTCAGCCATAAAATCAACACCAAACTCCAGTCCAAACCCACAAACCAGAAACATCAGCGATCTGTATCAAATAAGTGCCGCAGACAACGAAACAAACAGAACGTCGTTGTCGTTGTGTGCGTGCACTCACACGTACAAGACTGCTCGGTCCAGCGTTATAGTTCAACTATCCTCCTATTAAAACAAGCATTTAGGTCCTCGATATACCAGGTAAAGCATCGTCTTTCAATCATACCCCAGGTCATGAAAAATGGACTGCCATAACCGGATAGGTGACAATTTACAGCTGTCGATGCTGCTATTTATAGTATTCTGACATCGTACTTCAGAGGTCGTAGTACGCAATTCAGAATGCCAAATATCAGATACCAGTATACCAGGTACACCCTATACTCGTATATCCAATGCAAACATTTTACAATCCAAGCGTCATAAATATGCCGGCTCGTCAATTCCTACTGAAACAAAACGATCCAAAAACATTTAATCTACTGTGGGCCATTGCTACTAAGCGACCCCAACCCCACGCGCTCAACCCCCGTCTCCTGCTCCCTACCCCACGGACTCGACGCTTGTCTTCCGCCGCGGCTCAACGTTACCGCGGCATGGACTACATGTCATAACGCCGAGTTAGGGTGCAGTTTGACTCGTTGAGCAAAGGGTGCATCGGGTGGTTACTTTCAGCGCCAGGAACCAAGTCAAATCGTTAGACAACGAAACACATCATTATGCACTATGTCTGTGGGTAGAATCATGCCATCAAACCCCCCCTCGTGATTCTTCTCAGTACAACAGTAGTGACAAAAACATTCCGTGTGCAAGGGCCAGGTGAGGAAATCAGCATTGATTTTCACACATCAATATCATGTACCAGGTATCAGGTACTGCTGCTGTAGAATCCAGCAGTATTTCTTCACCGCATACCACAAACATGGTGTTTTATGCGCCTTTAAAAAAAAAAAAGAAGTGATTTCTGTCGTAGTATATATATGCATGCGTACCTTTTCCTCGTGCCGCTCGAGTGAACTCAAAACGAAAAAAGAAAGGTACACCATTAATAGTGTCTGTACCCTTTTCTCGTGTCGCTCGGGAAGGACTCAAACTAAAAAAAAAGGGGCAATTTCTGTGCCTTTTCTCTCGTGTCGCTGAAAGCGCGCGAGAGGGAGCGTGGTGAGTCGGAAGTGTTGCACGACTGGGTGACCCCGTACCATTACAGAAATAAGGAGTAAGGGCAGCAAACGGAGTAGACAAAGCTCGAGCCGGAAGTAGTTTGGTGCAGAAGGGGGTTTATTTTGGTGCAAAGTTTTTTTTTTGTTGTTTCCTTCCGTGGTTTTCTTCTTTCGGAGAGAGGATGTTTCTGAGTTATCAATGTTGAAGCTCATCATGCTACACACACACATTGTTAAGGATGGCAAGGATGACCATATCTATATGGGCTATTATGGCCAGACCCTTCAAAAACACGTAGCCCGTATACCTGGTATATAGGATCATATTAAAATAGTAAAAGGCAAGGATGATCATATCTATGGGCTATATGACCAGACCCCAAAAAATCGTAGCCCATATCTATTTATAGGATCATGTTAAAATATTAAAATTGCGTTTTTTTTCATCGTTTGTTTTTCTTCTCGAAAAAAGTGTCATGTTCGAAACTGCTACAAACCAACCTAACGGCAGCAGCGGCATCAGTCTGAAAAAAATATCCGGCAGGTTATGTTATGCACTAGCTGTAGTTCCCTGTAGTCACAACATAACTGGTATTTACTTACTGGTATTAATAGTGTATAGTTTTGGGCACCGACAAGGAGCATGCCGGCTCTACTGTTTCCGATCAACAATCAAAACGCGATGTTGTTGTTACTGTACAACGCACCAGAGCATGTGGAACACTAATATTATTTCACGAAGTCCTTTTGTAGGAGCTAGCAGCCAGCCGTATTAGTCAGTCAACCGTTAACTGGTCGTGATCGACATGATCGTGCTCATGATACTTGTACAGCCCAGGTCGAGTTTTTTTTTTTTTTTTTCTTGTTTCGAGACCACCGTTGTTATTACTTGTAGTGTATACCGTACAGAGTAGTGGGTCTTGCTTGTGGACTTTTTTTGTAACGAACGGCAAAATTCGCAAATTCGAGTCGTAACAAACCTTACGAGTACGTACGTAGGCAAGTATTTATGTGCCCGCATAAACGTGTACGTACTGTACAACAGAAAAGTAGTAGTAGTAGTAGTAGTAGTAGTAGTAGTAGTAGTAGTAGTAGTAGTAGTAGTAGTAGTAGTAGTAGTAGTAGTAGTATTAGCAGTAGCAGTAGTAGTAGTAGCAGCAGTAGTAGTAGTAGTAGTAGTAGTAGTAGTAGTAGTAGTAGTACCAGAGGTATGACATGTACCAGGTGCGTAATTTCCACCATTAACACGTAGTTTTTAATTATAAAAGTGTTGCGCATGTTGGCCCGCTGACGACATTAACCAGTATATCACGCTGGACGGAAATTTAAGGACCGTTCGGTCCTATGGGCTATGACCCTCCAAAAAAAGGTCATAGCCCATATAGGTTCGGTCTTCGTATTTCTACCCCGATAATGGCCGTTCGCTTTTCCGCCGAGAGCGGTAGTTGGTTTAGTCAGGGTAGATGGCAAGGGGATTCACCGTTCACCCCCCTAATCAGCATCATCATCAGCACCATCGCCATCAATATCATCCTCGTCATCATCATCAATATCGGGGAGGAGAATGTTTCTGAGTGATCAATATTGAATGTTACTATGCTACACAGCTATGGGCTCGTATGGCCCTCCAAGAAAAGGAGGAGGGTCATTCGCCCATGGCTACACAGCAGTGCCGGATGACAAAAGATGAGAAAAAAAAAATAGTAATACCCTCATCATTATCATCAACGCATAGTCGCCGTAGACAACCCACCCCACTACGACGTTTGAGAGAAGAAACATGTCCAGATCCGCATGTAAAACCCATTTATATATCTCTAATATATACTTCTGTAATATAATAGTATATTGCGGTCTATTTTGCTGTCATTATTATGTATTGTCCGCAGATGGCATACAGCCTCATCGGCCGCATGCAGCAGCCCTACATGGGCTCATGACGCAATGTTTTGGAGGGGCATACGTAGCCCATAGAAGCAGCCCGGCCCGGGCTGGCTGCCTGGTTGCCAGGAGTGCCCAACGTAGCAAGGAGCGCGGTATGGCGATGTTTTTTGCTGCAGCAAATATTTTCCTATCTATATAGAAGGTTGACATGGGATACCAGGTTTTACCGCGCTGCACGTATGTACCAGGAAGTACAGTAGTTTTTCTTTTGTTCGCCTAAACATGGGTGGGCCCGAAAAGTGCTTTTGACACGTTTGGCCGGGATTATAAGCACCGTTTTATTTCATTATCTGACTTCAAACGGCGACTATATTCCCGTCCAGAAATGGTCGTATTGTACGTGCGCTCTCCCTTGACCCGCTGCGCTGGCTGTATAGGCTATATAGGCGCTGGCTATATACCCGCTCAATGCCTGCCTACTTTTTTTTTGTTTCGTACGTCAGGACTGTGTGGCTTTTTATTGCTTACCCGCTCAATGTTGTAATGGTATGGGCTAGGTCTCACCCAGTCTTATCACAATGTCCACTTTTCCTATTTATAAATATGGTGCCGCCGTTTCTCTTACTGACTGTGCGGCTCCTATCTACAGGGGGTCATTGTACTCAAAACCTCGACGGTTCCAAAAATCATGTACGAACCTCCCTCTGTTTACTTAACATAATTGGTTCTGATTGCCTTACGTATGTTTCCCCGTCAAATGCTTCCCGGCACTTAATTTTTCTTCAATTACAGACGGGGGGCCGTAGTAAATAGCACCTACGGTGTACACAAAAACCTATATATTTCATTATTTTTACTTACCATGTTTGGTCCTATTTACTGGTACCGTATGGTCCTCCTCCGTGATAGTATCAAGGCTTCATATATTGCTTTACGTACGAGTGCGGTGTATTTTACTCAACTTGTTGTGATGCTTGCTGCATTTGGGATTGAGAGGTATGAAGAAAGGCGGTGTCGGGTAACCGTAAAGAATGCGCCCTATCTATCGCATACATTTGTTCCACGTAGGGGTGCGACTGTTTTTCAGCGCTCCTTTTCTCGACACACGGCGGTAGATATATATATATATATATTATATATATTATATATATTATATATACATATCTTCTTTAGACCTGCACCCACATTTTTGGAGGGTAAAACTACTTATAATTAGTGTTGGATCATGTTTCTGGTAGAAACAGGGATATGCTGGGTACGTTTGTCCAATAGACGAAAGTGCCCTTTGGTGCCCACTCCTCCGTTCTCCATCCGACCGATGTTGCTTGTTCGGCGTCGGCGTGTGTAATATATGAATGTACCGTCATCATACCTGCTGTATCGAGTACCAAGCACAATCAATAATACAAGACAACAATCCGCATATGAATCCAAAAGTACTATAGGTAGCAGTAATTGGTTCCCCTGTACGTTGTGCGCAGTTAACCAATAGTCAAAGCGTACGGCACGATTCATCAAGACCATCGGCATACTCTATTGGCGTATTAACCTTATTCAACGTATGGGTACCTCCCAACACTTTCTCCATTTCCTGAAGAACTCCTGAAGTTGCACGTTAATTCTTCAAGTACTTCCAAAAACATCCCATGCACATCGAAAACTCCTACTATTATCCCCCAAAACCAAATGCCCCCAAACCCCCGGAAAAACAAACAAACAAACGAACCAGTGGATGAAATCACAACAAGTTCATCACAGAGTCACGGCCAAAGCGAAACGTCTCAGCATGCAACGGTTTGATGAGAACGTCGGCATGATGCTCTGCCGACCGTACGTGTTAATCTCAAACTACCCGTTAAACACATGCTCCAGACATCTACGTCCTTTAATAAAACCATACACAGACACCAGCGCGCATAACTGCTCCACCAGAGGCAGACCTCCGGTCGGTAGCCTTGCGTGCATAGTGCGCATGCACGTATGATATAACCCGACTCCACTATCTGCGATGGAAAGTCTTCGTCGTGTTACCGAGTATAGCTAATATCTCCCCCCTGCTCGGTAGACGACAAAACATTCATCGCATGGTTGACAGTAAAATGCTGCGATATCAGTGTGACTCCAAAATCCCTCAGCCATAAAATCAACACCAAACTCCAGTCCAAACCCACAAACCAGAAACATCAGCGATCTGTATCAAATAAGTGCCGCAGACAACGAAACAAACAGAACGTCGTTGTCGTTGTGTGCGTGCACTCACACGTACAAGACTGCTCGGTCCAGCGTTATAGTTCAACTATCCTCCTATTAAAACAAGCATTTAGGTCCTCGATATACCAGGTAAAGCATCGTCTTTCAATCATACCCCAGGTCATGAAAAATGGACTGCCATAACCGGATAGGTGACAATTTACAGCTGTCGATGCTGCTATTTATAGTATTCTGACATCGTACTTCAGAGGTCGTAGTACGCAATTCAGAATGCCAAATATCAGATACCAGTATACCAGGTACACCCTATACTCGTATATCCAATGCAAACATTTTACAATCCAAGCGTCATAAATATGYCGGCTCGTCAATTCCTACTGAAACAAAACGATCCAAAAACATTTAATCTACTGTGGRYCATTGCTACTAAGCGACCCCAACCCCACGCGCTCAACCCCCGTCTCCTGCTCCCTACCCCACGGACTCGACGCTTGTCTTCCGCCGCGGCTCAACGTTACCGCGGCATGGACTACATGTCATAACGCCGAGTTAGGGTGCAGTTTGACTCGTTGAGCAAAGGGTGCATCGGGTGGTTACTTTCAGCGCCAGGAACCAAGTCAAATCGTTAGACAACGAAACACATCATTATGCACTATGTCTGTGGGTAGAATCATGCCATCAAACCCCCCCTCGTGATTCTTCTCAGTACAACAGTAGTGACAAAAACATTCCGTGTGCAAGGGCCAGGTGAGGAAATCAGCATTGATTTTCACACATCAATATCATGTACCAGGTATCAGGTACTGCTGCTGTAGAATCCAGCAGTATTTCTTCACCGCATACCACAAACATGGTGTTTTATGCGCCTTTAAAAAAAAAAAARAAGTGATTTCTGTCGTAGTATATATATGCATGCGTACCTTTTCCTCGTGCCGCTCGAGTGAACTCAAAACGAAAAAAGAAAGGTACACCATTAATAGTGTCTGTACCCTTTTCTCGTGTCGCTCGGGAAGGACTCAAACTAAAAAAAAAGGGGCAATTTCTGTGCCTTTTCTCTCGTGTCGCTGAAAGCGCGCGAGAGGGAGCGTGGTGAGTCGGAAGTGTTGCACGACTGGGTGACCCCGTACCATTACAGAAATAAGGAGTAAGGGCAGCAAACGGAGTAGACAAAGCTCGAGCCGGAAGTAGTTTGGTGCAGAAGGGGGTTTATTTTGGTGCAAAGTTTTTTTTTTGTTGTTTCCTTCCGTGGTTTTCTTCTTTCGGAGAGAGGATGTTTCTGAGTTATCAATGTTGAAGCTCATCATGCTACACACACACATTGTTAAGGATGGCAAGGATGACCATATCTATATGGGCTATTATGGCCAGACCCTTCAAAAACACGTAGCCCGTATACCTGGTATATAGGATCATATTAAAATAGTAAAAGGCAAGGATGATCATATCTATGGGCTATATGACCAGACCCCAAAAAATCGTAGCCCATATCTATTTATAGGATCATGTTAAAATATTAAAATTGCGTTTTTTTTCATCGTTTGTTTTTCTTCTCGAAAAAAGTGTCATGTTCGAAACTGCTACAAACCAACCTAACGGCAGCAGCGGCATCAGTCTGAAAAAAATATCCGGCAGGTTATGTTATGCACTAGCTGTAGTTCCCTGTAGTCACAACATAACTGGTATTTACTTACTGGTATTAATAGTGTATAGTTTTGGGCACCGACAAGGAGCATGCCGGCTCTACTGTTTCCGATCAACAATCAAAACGCGATGTTGTTGTTACTGTACAACGCACCAGAGCATGTGGAACACTAATATTATTTCACGAAGTCCTTTTGTAGGAGCTAGCAGCCAGCCGTATTAGTCAGTCAACCGTTAACTGGTCGTGATCGACATGATCGTGCTCATGATACTTGTACAGCCCAGGTCGAGTTTTTTTTTTTTTTTTTCTTGTTCGTAGGACCCACCGATTGTCGTAAGTGTACTTGTATCTTGTATACCGTCACTCAAACCTGGTCTCAGTAGGTATCTGCTCGCTTGGGACTTATTTTTTCTGAACGAACTAGGCAAAAATTCGCCAAGACAAAATTGAGTCGGTCAAACAAACCATTACGAGCTACGTACGTAGGCAACGTATGTGTGGTGCGCCCAGCATAAACGTGTTACTACTCACACCTTAACCAACCCAGAAAATGTAGTAGTGAGGATAGTAAGTAGTTGAGTAGTTAAGTAAGTAGTTAGTACGTAGTAAGTCTAGTAGTAGTAGTAGTAGTAGTAGTAGTAGTAGTAGTAGTAGTAGTAGTAGTAGTAGTAGTAGTAGTAGTAGTAGTAGTAGTAGTAGTAGTAGCAGCAGTAGCAGTAGTAGTAGTAGCAGCAGTAGTAGTAGTAGTAGTAGTAGTAGTAGTAGTAGTAGTACCAGAGGTATGACATGTACCAGGTGCGTAATTTCCACCATTAACACGTAGTTTTTAATTATAAAAGTGTTGCGCATGTTGGCCCGCTGACGACATTAACCAGTATATCACGCTGGACGGAAATTTAAGGACCGTTCGGTCCTATGGGCTATGACCCTC
The DNA here is from genome assembly GCA_008828725.1 of Saccharina japonica. Taxonomy (NCBI): domain Eukaryota; class Phaeophyceae; order Laminariales; family Laminariaceae; genus Saccharina; species Saccharina japonica. The sequence continues at coordinate 1,014,964 of MEHQ01000463.1, read as the reverse complement.
CAAAAAAAGGTCATAGCCCATATAGGTTCGGTCTTCGTATTTCTACCCCGATAATGGCCGTTCGCTTTTCCGCCGAGAGCGGTAGTTGGTTTAGTCAGGGTAGATGGCAAGGGGATTCACCGTTCACCCCCCTAATCAGCATCATCATCAGCACCATCGCCATCAATATCATCCTCGTCATCATCATCAATATCGGGGAGGAGAATGTTTCTGAGTGATCAATATTGAATGTTACTATGCTACACAGCTATGGGCTCGTATGGCCCTCCAAGAAAAGGAGGAGGGTCATTCGCCCATGGCTACACAGCAGTGCCGGATGACAAAAGATGAGAAAAAAAAAATAGTAATACCCTCATCATTATCATCAACGCATAGTCGCCGTAGACAACCCACCCCACTACGACGTTTGAGAGAAGAAACATGTCCAGATCCGCATGTAAAACCCATTTATATATCTCTAATATATACTTCTGTAATATAATAGTATATTGCGGTCTATTTTGCTGTCATTATTATGTATTGTCCGCAGATGGCATACAGCCTCATCGGCCGCATGCAGCAGCCCTACATGGGCTCATGACGCAATGTTTTGGAGGGGCATACGTAGCCCATAGAAGCAGCCCGGCCCGGGCTGGCTGCCTGGTTGCCAGGAGTGCCCAACGTAGCAAGGAGCGCGGTATGGCGATGTTTTTTGCTGCAGCAAATATTTTCCTATCTATATAGAAGGTTGACATGGGATACCAGGTTTTACCGCGCTGCACGTATGTACCAGGAAGTACAGTAGTTTTTCTTTTGTTCGCCTAAACATGGGTGGGCCCGAAAAGTGCTTTTGACACGTTTGGCCGGGATTATAAGCACCGTTTTATTTCATTATCTGACTTCAAACGGCGACTATATTCCCGTCCAGAAATGGTCGTATTGTACGTGCGCTCTCCCTTGACCCGCTGCGCTGGCTGTATAGGCTATATAGGCGCTGGCTATATACCCGCTCAATGCCTGCCTACTTTTTTTTTGTTTCGTACGTCAGGACTGTGTGGCTTTTTATTGCTTACCCGCTCAATGTTGTAATGGTATGGGCTAGGTCTCACCCAGTCTTATCACAATGTCCACTTTTCCTATTTATAAATATGGTGCCGCCGTTTCTCTTACTGACTGTGCGGCTCCTATCTACAGGGGGTCATTGTACTCAAAACCTCGACGGTTCCAAAAATCATGTACGAACCTCCCTCTGTTTACTTAACATAATTGGTTCTGATTGCCTTACGTATGTTTCCCCGTCAAATGCTTCCCGGCACTTAATTTTTCTTCAATTACAGACGGGGGGCCGTAGTAAATAGCACCTACGGTGTACACAAAAACCTATATATTTCATTATTTTTACTTACCATGTTTGGTCCTATTTACTGGTACCGTATGGTCCTCCTCCGTGATAGTATCAAGGCTTCATATATTGCTTTACGTACGAGTGCGGTGTATTTTACTCAACTTGTTGTGATGCTTGCTGCATTTGGGATTGAGAGGTATGAAGAAAGGCGGTGTCGGGTAACCGTAAAGAATGCGCCCTATCTATCGCATACATTTGTTCCACGTAGGGGTGCGACTGTTTTTCAGCGCTCCTTTTCTCGACACACGGCGGTAGATATATATTATTATATATTTATATACTCCTAACCCTTAATATATTATTATAATATATATATATATAATATATTACATTTATGTATATATATAACTATATTTAAAAAAAAAACAACAACAACAGGCAGCTGTGAGAATTACGCGAGGGATTTTTCTCTCGACTCATCTTGGGCTTTTCGTAGCTGAGTGTAATACCTATATATATAATGTATATATATATGGTATATATAAGGTTTTGCCAATACTGAACAAAGCGTTTTCGGAAAAATCTTGTCGAGAGCCCCGCCCCCGGTCCGAAAATCTAACGTTCGACTTTTAGCACCCCTTAAGACCGCCGTGTTGTCGACAAAAACGAGCGCTGAAAAAACGGTAACATCCACCCTTGTGCGAGACGCCCCGCCTCCTTACGATGTCGAACAAAAACGGACGATTACGGGGTCCCGCCATAACGGTATATTCTTCATCCGTGCACGAAGCTGGGGGGGGGTACGTAGTTTTTTTGTCAATACAAAATTCGAACGTCGAGCCACAAAACACACGCGCCTGCCAGGCACAAAGACAGACGCAGAACTGCGCACAGTACTGCACGCAACAATTAATAACTGTTTGCCTAGCCAACTAATAACTAACTAGTCGGCGGCTTACAGCCAGCCAACTAATAACTAGTCGGCGGCTCATAGTCAGTCAGCCAACTCATATCTAGTCGGCGACTTAGTCAGCCAACTATTAATAACAACTATTAAAAGTCGGCGACTTATAGTAAGCCAACTAACAACAAGTCGGCGACTTATAGTCAGCCAACTAATAACTAGTCGGCGCCATATAGTCAGCCACCTGTAACTAGTCGGTGACTCATAGTCAAGCCAACTAATAGCTAGTCGGCGACTGATAGTCAGTCAACTAATAATTAGTCGGCGACTTGTAATAAGCCAACTAACTAGTCGCCGGCTTATAATAAGCTAACTCCCAGCCGTAGTCAAAGGACACGGTTGATAAGCCCCCACTTACGCCATTTTTGTGTCGCTGTATGAATTTTTTGAGGTGGTTTGCCCCGAAGCGCCCGCCGTCCGCCGTCCGCCACCAATGCACACAAGTTGACGACACTTGCAAATGTTCCCGCTGCTCGATACCTAGCGACATCTATCTGTACTGCCCTTTTAGTCCTTTACTTACGTGTGTCCTTTATCTGGGCAGGCTTGATTACAAGACCTTTGCTTGTGCAGCTCGGTGAATCTACGACAATACGCCATACAGTGTTGCTGGTGTTGTTGATGATGTCGTTGTTGATGATGTCGTTGTTGCTGATGTTGTTGCTGATGATGGTATTGTTACTGATGTTGTTGTTGTTGTTGCTGTTGGTGGTGTTGTTGTCGTTTTGTCGTGTTCTGCTCTCAGGTACCTTTCAGCTACAACATTGGGCTGGGCAATGTCATCAAGGGCTGGGACGAGGGCGTCATGGACATGGGCGTCGGCGAGGTTGCCAAGCTCACGTGCAGCCCCGACTACGCGTACGGTGCCGGGGGGTGAGTCATCACATGCCAGCTTCCATACACCGCACAGCATCAATTGGTCGACCTCAATGGAGAAGAAGCCATTTTATGTAACGAACGGTCGTCAATTTGCCGCTGCCCCTCCAAGGCAAAAATCGTTTTTGCAAGATGTTCTGGATTTGATATATATATACAATGCACAACAGGTGGAAAAACAACTACTACTGTAACTACCGCTCGATCGATGTTTTTTGCCCATGGTGCTCGTAGCTCGTTAGGCACGGCACTGGGGGGTCCGTTTTAAGCGAGGGTGCTGTGGTTTAATGACATCATGGGTCGAATGTCTTGGCACGGGCATGCTATTGCCCACTCCGATTCAAGGGAAGTTCATAAGAGAGTAGGCCAAGCGGGTCTGACACTTACAAACTACAAAACCGCGACCCCCATTATAACCCGTCGCGGACACGGGTTCGAATCCAGTAGTGGACGAAGCTTGATAGTTAATCTTCCTAAGGTAGCTATATTTAGGCACTCTGGTTGCCTAAGGGTTTTTTTATACGCGGCTCAATCAACCTGGAGTCTTTCCCAGCCACAGCACCCCGAGTCAACCTAGAGTCTTTCCAAGCACATCATCCAAGCCGGCCGAGTCAACCTAGAGTCTTACCAAGCACAGCATCCCAGCACTGACTGACCACTGGCATAGGGTTCGGGTTGGGGGTAGGGTCCGGGTCGGAGGGTCGGAGGGTCGGCTTCAGGCGCCAAGCGCAAAACCTCCGTAAAGATTCACCATCAAAGTGTGTCCACGCTTCTTCTTCGAATCTCACTTCAAGCTTGAAGCGTTTCTTTACTCTTACTTACGCGTGCATACGTACACGTGATCTATATAAGTAATACTCGTACTTTCATATATATACGAGTAGACTATATGTGTGTGTTGTCTTCACATTAAACCCGTTCTTTCTACTCAACGACGTCAGTACACCCAGTGCCTGTCCTGATTCCCAATCCTAGAGAGATACAAAGTTTGTGGTCACAGACTGTGAAACAGAGAAAAACCAAAACAAAATAAAACGCAAATTAATGGGTAAAGCAAGTGAGATGCTTAACGTACTGGGTGCGAGAACACAACATATATGTGTGTGTGTTGTCTGCACATTAAACCCGTTCTTTCTACCCAACCACATCAGTACACCCAGTGTGTTTCCTGATTCCTAATCCTAGAGAAATACAAATTATGTGGTCACAGACTGTGAAACAGAGAAAAACCAAAACAAAATAAACGCAAATTAATGGGCAAGGCAAGTGAGATGCTAACGTACCGGGTACGAGAACACGACGACACAAGCCGAACCGAAAACTAAGAACAAAAAGACAAGAAAAAAAACGAATTCTGAAACGAAACAGAATACAAATGACGCGGGGAGACAGAAGCGCCCCTAAAAGAAAAAACACACGTGCACAAGAGGGGAACAGATAACTGCTGCACGGCCGGGGCAACACGAAGAAGAGGAAGACACCGGCATAGGGCGGTTTCAAAAGGAGAAACAAGGCAAAAAAGCAAGAAAGAAGACACTAGAAGAGAGGAAGAGAGAACAATCGTTGTCAAGGCGATGATAATAACAGATTCCCGTCTCTGGTACAAGACCGATACGGGGACCATGTCACACCATCTGCCATCTCCTTCCTGCTTCTCAAAAAGAACGGTGCGAAGAGCCGGTACTACCCCCCGTCCAGTGAGCAAGTCAACAAGAAACAAACAAACAAACAAAATAAAAAACAAAAATAGAATTCAAGGGCTAGTCGAACCGATACCTTGCCGCACAATCTACCATTTCGCTGCAGTCGTCGACAGCTGTATCAGTACAGCCGCCCTTGCCCCCCCCCCCCCCCCCCCCCCCCCCCCCCCCCCCCCCTTCCCCCCCCCCCCCCCTCTCCTTGTCGCCTCTCTAGGAGTCCTCAGCTGCATGCCGTAGCCGGCTCCTCTCCGCTTCGGCCCTGTGCCACCTCGCCATGAAATGGTCCGCCGCCTCAACGACCCCCCGATACCAAACCCCACTCTTCTTAGCCGCCCTCTGCCATAGCAACGTCTCTGCTCCGAGCACTAAAGGGGAGCTTTCTGTGGAGCCCGCTGTCTATGCTTATTTTTAATTTGATAAATATGTAAGTATAGCGTTCTATTTATATTATTATTTAGTAAGAACATTAGACGTGTCTCCATGGGTCCCCAGGAAATGCAACGAATCTCATTTTGGGTAACATATACAGGTCACGTACGTATGAAACCGTATACGGATACCCGTCAGCCGATACGTCCCAAAGATCCCGCCGTGCCGAGGAGGGGGGGGAGTGGGGGCGGGAGAATGTTATAATATAAGGCTCACTTTTCACTTCTCTGGTCTTACCCTGGGCTGGGTAAGTATATACAGCAGTCGATCGTTTTTTGTACTCCGGTATCATATCGTACAGTAGTAACTTGATAATGTATCATACTGTTTAATACTATTGTTGTCCTTGAATATAAGAACGGTTCGGGTTTAATCTTAACATTAATCGTATACAAAGAACGTTCCTTTATTTCGGAACAGAGTGATATATATAGGCAACATCTGCCCACCTAATATGATATATACGTCGTACCAGGTACTATTAATAGGTACACGTTTTTTTTCTTCTCGAATTTCTTCAGTATCAAAACACTTTTTTTCTTTGTTTTCTTATATTATATTTTGTGTCCACACTCCCACGCACTGCTAATAGACTAGACCGGTATTTACTCGGTAACACGCGAGACAACACACACAACAACCCCCTTGCTGTGATGCGATGCCTTTCTGAGTTATATACGAGCCGATCGTCGCCAAAACAAGCGACGAGGGGGCGGGGTGGGGGCGGCACATACAACGAATATGGTAGCTTTGGGACGATCACGACGATATATATATGTATGTCTCTCTATATATACACTTCGAAGTATGCGTATAGACGAGGATTTGTTTTGCGTTTTTTTTTTTACTTCTCTCCGTTGTCGACAATATCAGCTTGAAAAAAAAACAGCTGAAAAAAACCCCGAGGATATGTACGATGTAGTGTCTTTTATTTATTACGTGGATTTCTTCCCCATGCGGGCAGTTTATATGTTGTCTATATTTACGCGTGAATCTGACAATTCGATCTGATTCAACCTACAGTACATGAATGTGCGGCGGGGGAGGGGGGGCGGGGGAGGGCGTAAGGGTCGGTGATTTGAAGACGTGTGGGCTTCGAAGAGCGGTAGCACGATGAAAGTAAAGGCGACACAAACTAAACCCGTTATCGTCCGTTGTTGTTGTTTTGTCTTCGAACATCAAATGCGTTGAACCATCCATCCATCCATCCATCCATCCATCCATCACCCATCCATCCACCCATCCAGCCTGAATTCGTTGTCTTCATCATCATGATTATCATTGTTGATCTTTTTTTTTGCCGTCGCAAACCCGAGTATGTACTGTTGTTGTACTGCATCTGGTGTACGGTACTACTAGGAAAATTTTACCGGTTGAACAAAGATTCATCGCCTCGGATTCTGTAGCGCACGAGATTCGTTCCAACGACCAAGGACGACACATCTTAGATAGAGATTCGATGATGATGGTGATGATGATGATGATGATGATGATGATGCTGATGGTGGTGGTGATGATGATGATGATGACGATGATGGTGATGGTGATGGTGATGGTGATAATGATGATGCTGATGCTGATGGTGGTGGTGATGATGATGATGATGATGGTGATGATGATGGTGATGGTGATGGTGATAATGACGACGACGATAATGATAATGACAAGGAGGATAATGATGATGATGATGATGATGTTTAGGATAATGATGATGGTGATGAGGATAATGACGATGTTCTCACGATACGTCGTAGCTCAATTCCGTGAAATCTAGCCCCATGGTCACGAATACACTACAGTCCTCACTCACGCTAAACATATCCCGCGGGGTCAGCGCTATCGCGAGCCCCATCTCTCCTGTATATGAAAGTATCAAAATCGTCTTGGGTCACAATACCGGATTCCTGTTCGGAAACCGTTCGGGCCATCGCCTTCGGGTTCTTGCTCGCCCTTCTCAAGGGTCGCGTCCCCTAGTCTCCGCCCGGGCGCGATAGGCTATCATAGAAGTATACCTGGTACCTGGTACCGTCGTATTATCTCAGAGCCCATTTTTCTCTCCCCAACACCAGGGAGCGCAGGTATATTGTATAATATGTAAGTCGTAGCGGCTCTGAAAGAAAACGGTCTACTCGTCTCGCTCGGCTTTGAATAAAAAAAACGGCCCCGCCGTTGTTGAGCGAACATTGTCTTCGAAAATTCGTCCCGAGGGGTTTTCGGTGTTATCTTATCACCTGGCTGGGTGGGTGGTACATATATTCGGTTATATATAACTATTAATATATACGTAGTAACTATACATTCGTTTGGGCTGGTCGGTGTTACTTGCCGGGCGGTTTTGCCCGGTGGTTTCGTACTTCTATCTACAAAAAAAAAAAAAAGTGTACACGTACGTCGTACGTACGGATTTCGTTTTTTCTAACTCTCAAAAACCAGCGTGTAAAAAGTGCGAAGAAGAAAAATATGTTGGGTGCTTGCTGGAACCAGCTCGTACTTCGTGCAAGCAAATAAAAACGCGTCAGTCAGTCTATCGAAAATTATACTAGCATTATATATATATGTATAAAAAATAAAAAATAAAAAAGTGTATACTCGTGCAGATAAAAACGCGGCAGTCTACCTATGTATCGAAAATTATACTGTTAATAGATGCCAAGTGGTTCATCAGTAAACGGTGATTATATTATCCCCGGACAGATGGGTACGTATCGTATTTGCCTGCGACCGTCGGCGGCTAGAAAAAAAAAAGTTACGTACACTTCGCTTGTTTACTATTAATAATAATATTAATATTACTATTGAATAATATTGTTCATGACGGATTTTCCCCGCAAAGCCTCTTCCGTGATAACTTTACGGGTACGCACACGACTACTACCTGGTATTATATATATATGTGTGTACCGGTTTTATATTTGCCAGGTACCGCCACGTATAATACCTGGTAGATAATACTACCTATATAGTACCTAGTGTATGCCACACGACCCCCGTCTCCAGGGGGGGGGGGCGGGGGATAGTTTTCGCGGCTGGTTTTGATCGAATGAGCGGTCGCTCTTTTTCCGCTTGTGGGTTCTAGTTAGTTGGAACCTACCGGTACGTATGCGGCCTGTTATTAGCTTTCTGGTGGTGGTTGTTAGCTCGGCTTATTCCTCGGTTACGCAGCCGCTCCCATCACCTCTTGCGAGTAGTTGTGACCTATCGCGGCTATTGATAGATTGGCCCGGTGGTGGTGGTGGTGGTGGTGGTGGTGGTGGTGGCGGCGGCGGCGGTGTGGGCCTGCCTGGCTGCCTGGCCGTGGTGCACCGACTGCACGCTCCCTGTGCACGCCGATCGGGCTTATGGGCAGCATCAATCTCGCTCCTATCAACTACGTGAATTAGGAGAGGGGGCTTATGGGCAGGATCATTATTGGCCCCCTCTCCTAATTCACGTTGTTGCTGACAAATACAGGATACTAGTAGATATTAATACTGTACCATACATGTGCCACCTTGTACCGCTCGAGCCCCCACACTCAAGACTTCTGTTTCCTTCGTCGTCCCCTTTGTTGTTGTTGTTTTTTTTGTTTCGTTTTTTTGGTGCTCCGCTGTTCCCTCCCTTTCGCGCCGTCTTTGTGCGCGCCTTTTTTGTTCCGTTTGTTGCTCTTTTTGTGCCCCTTCCTTTTTTTGCCGCTTCTGTGCCGTTTTTTTCTGTGCTGTGTCGTGCCGTTATTTTGTTCACCTTCTGTGCGCTCTTCTTTTGTGTGTGTGTACCCTACCCCACCCCACCCTACCTCGCCCTTCCCTACCCCTTTCTGGATGGAATACGGCCTAACGGAACGTCAACGAACGAACGAAAATGAATGTGTGGAAAAATTCGGCCTGGCTCTTGTGGCTTGCGCGATCCAGATTTGAGTCGTGGGGCATCATGCCGGACTCTACCCTGTGCTTTGAGATTGAGGTCCTCTCCATTGAGTAAGGAATGTGTTCATCGACTAAGGATACGAGGCCAGAGGGGAGACAAATATGGTGGAAGAGATGGAGAAGGAGGAGGAGGAGAGGAGTAGGAGGAGGGGAAGGGGGGGAGGGGAGGGGGGGGAGTGAAACAGGAGGGACGGAAGCGATCGGGGACGACACGGGGCGAAGAGATAGCCGAAGGGTTTTATAGCCGAGGAGGGAGAGCAGCGGGGTAGACGTCGATGGCGGACGATGATTGATGATTGATGATTGATGAGTGATGATTGATGGGGTGAAGGTGAAGAGAGAGAAAGAAAGAACAACAAAAAACGCGCTAAAACAAGTACTCTGGGTACTGAGTGTACTGTGCTTGAGTTGGGTTGACTTGACTTGACTTGGCGTGAGTAGACTTGATTTGACTTGGCTTGACTTGACTTGACTTGACTTGATTTGACTTGGCTTGAGTTGACCTGACTTGATTTGACTTGATTTGACTCGAGTGGACTCGAGTTGACTTGGCTTGAGTTGATTTGATTTGATTTTAAGTTGGTTTGATTTGACTTGAGTCGACTTGAGTCGATTTTACTTGAATTGACTTGACTTGACTCGAGTTGATTTTAGTTGAGTTGAGTTGACTTGATTTTTGTTGACTTGACTTGACTGATTTGACTTGATTTGACTTGATTTGACTTGACTTGACTTGGCTTGAGAGTTGATTTTACTTGATTTGTGTGGCTTGACTCGGTTTGATTGAGTCTTCAGTTTTAGTTGGCCGTCTCTCTCGTCTCGTACACGTACAATACAATACAGTACTTATACTCGCGGTAGTTTTGTTTTTGGGGTGGGGGAAGGGTTAGGATTTTTTTTTTTGTTTACGTTGTTTTGTTTTGTCTTGTTTTCCAGTAGTAGTACGTACTGTACGCATACATCGCGACCGCGCAAAAGCAGTAATACGCCGTGTATCTACTGTACGTGCGACTGGTCTTTTATATTTTATCTTCCCACTCCGCCTGGTGAAACTCAACTGGCCCTGTGGGAGTTCGTGAGTAAGTCCGCCTCGTTTGAACGATCCGTATCTCAGGTTTGTTGGGTTGATCCGTGCGGATGTGGGACGGAGGAGATTTTCGGCGGGGGAGGTGGCTTAAGAAGCCGCCGCCGCCGCCGCTTTTTCCGGGATAAGCGGATTGGTTAAAAGTGCCCCCTCCCCCCCCCCCGTCAAGCCGAGCGTTTAGCTAAAATATTATTCTTTTTCCTACGTATATCCCCCCTGTTTCGTAAAAACAAAAAGTTGAATGTATGTCTCGTGTGTTTTTCAATGCTGGATTTACTCTGCACGAAAGAGAGCTATAAATAGCAAGGAAAAAAATTAACCCGCGGGTATTTTTTGTGTCCGATTGGCTACCGTAGCTTGAGTCGTCCTGTACATCGCAGTGTTTCGGGCGAAGGGGGAGGGGGGGGAGCGGAAGGGTATCGCTCGTAATCGAGTCGGCGGGAAGAGGGGAGGAGCGGAGCAGTTACTCTCTTCGGGGCCTCCCGGTTCGAACCGAACCGAATCGAATCAGATGGAAGCGGATGGAATCGAATCGAATCGAATCGAGTCGAAGCGAAGCGAATCGAATCGAATGGAATCGAATCGAATCGAATCGGACCGAACTGAGCCACGCCCAGTGTATGGTTGTGTCGGGGGAAAAAGTAAAACAAAATGCGAAAACAAAATTGCGCTCGCTGTTAGTCTCTCTCGGTCGGCGTAGGCGTAGCTCCGGGCTTTTCCGGCACGTTTCTAAAATACAGTAGGCAGCAGTAGCAGCAGCAGCAGCAGCAGCAGCAGCAGCAGCAGCAGCAGCAGCAGCAGAGCTGCAGCAGCATAAGGAAAGGAGAAGAAAGAACCACACACACCCTTCTCCCTCCCCCCCCCCCCCCCCCTCCCCCCACGCCCCCTTCCGAGCCGTGTACCTGGTATACGTATACGCATACCTAACGATTTGTTTTTCGTGTTGTTGTGTTGTCATCACGACGAGGATTCGTAGTAGGTGCCCTGGATGTCATACAGGAGGGGAGGGGAGGGGATAAAGAGGAGGAGGCGGAGAATACGGGGGGGGGGGGGGGGGGGGGGGGGGGGAGGGGGGGGGGGGGGGGGAGGGGGGGAGGGGGGGGGGGGGGGGGGGGGGGGGGGGGGGGGGGGTTGATGAGGAGAAGGAGGAGACGTGGGGCCTGGGGGCGGTGTTGGTGGTGTTGGTGGTGGTGGTGGTGGTGGTGGTGGTGAGGTGATGGTGAAGGTGTTGCTGCTGGGTTAGCAAAGTAAGTGTGGCGTCCGTCTCTAGTTTAGTTTTTGCGTTTTGTCTATTTTGTTTTGGAAAACTACAAGTAATGAATTACGGCGCCTTAGCATGAATTTTGAGTGCTGTAATGTTACAGCTTTCTTCTTTTGTTCTTTTGTTCTTTCGTTCTTTTTTCTTTCTTCTACGTCGTCGTAAATATAGGCCGTGCGCTTAGGTTAAAAGGGTACCTGATATCTTAAGTAATAAGTAGTTCGTAATAAAGCACATATAAAAAGCGGGGTACGTAAGGTTTTTGTGCGCTGAGCAGAGGGCCGGAGCGAAAGAAGCTATAGTCGTGTCGAAGGTGGTGCTGTGTGGGCGCGTTTAAATTATCGGCGTCGACTGGTGGGTGTCGTTGCCGCCGAGTGGGAGTCCGGGAGCATGACGATGCTATTTGGTATTCGCGTTTAATGGGTCAAAAGAGAGTTTTTTTACGTTCATACACGCTTTTTTAGTTATTGTGTCTTGGATTTTTTTTCGTCGTCGCCGAGGGTTTCGGTCGGTATGGGGTCCGTCCGTCGGTAAGGAGTGGGCGATTTACATTTCGCGTGTTATTTATTGGTCGTAGTAAGGAGGGGGGAAGCCTTGGAGGCCCGGGCGGGTGGTGGTAGTGGTGGTGGTGGTGGTGTTGACGGCGGTGGTGGCGGCGGCGGCGGTGGCGGCGGCGGTGGCGGCGGTGGCGGTGGTGTTGACTACGCAGGCCCCTCTTTTCTTTGTGTGTAGTGTGCAACTCAAACGTTTCTTGTTACTTTCCTGTCATATGTTGGAGGGCGCTTTGTATTATCCGCACGATGGGAAAGCGAGGGAGGGGGGGAGGGAGGGAGGGAGGAAGTATGACTGGTGTGGTGGTGGTGGTGGTGATGCTGGTGATGGTGATGGAGAGGGGGGGGGGTACGCGTTGAAGATAAGAAATGTAGGCTTGGCCGCGGCCAGCGCCTGGTTTTTGGCCGGGGGCAGAGGTTGGGGGAAAAGGAAAGGGGGGGGGGGGGGGGCGGGGGGAGAAAAACGAGAGGTGTCGATGTTTTGCAGGCTTGCGTGCTTTGTGTCACGCGCTGTGTTGGCCGGTATGTTTCCATCGTGGTTGGTTTACTGTAACAGTCGGATTGCTTGACGGGGCTGGTTGTGTTTCGTATGTCGGAAGGGGGGGGCGTTCTTTGTGAGCGAAAGGGTGTGTGTGTTGCGGGCCCACGGTTGCGAAACGGTAAAACAGGCGAGACGTGCCTGCGCCTTTTGAAAAAAAAAGGAAGGCGACAGCACCGCTCGCTTTGATACCCACCACGGACATCTGTACTTGGAGCAATAAATAAATTTCATTGTTGAATTTCGAACAAGTATATATGATGATGATGATGACGGCATTTTGGGACAGCATGGTGGCATGCAATAAATAACCGTTTTTATGTCAAGGAAAGAAGGTTAGCTTCGAGCAGCAGCACACGTTTAGTGTTATGCAGCAGCGAGCAGCAGCAGCAGCAACAGAATACCTGGAACTAATCAATCGTTAATGGTTAATTCGACAGGCCGCCCGAGAAGGATTCTGGCATGCTTGCCTCCTGCATATTAACCAGCGAATGTGAGTTTTTAATTTGTTGACGGCGCTTAAAAAAAGTGAGTCTCCTGAAGCGTCCACCGTCACGGTCCTGCACACAAAAGTGGGCGGCAGATATATAAAGAAATACAAATAAAAAACTGCTGCGCGACGCTCCTACCGACGTATATTCCCTACTAGGTTTTACCTATATTAATAGGGTCTTGTGACGGAACGTTCGAACGCGCCCGATTGAAAACTATTGGATGGATGGACTTATAGTCAAGTTTAACGTATCATCATAGCAGAAGTGTCGCGGCATTACCCGCGGCAAGCACGACGGCAAGTGCCGCGTCCTCCAGTAGTGGTCACCTGCTGACAGTGAATATTCCTAAGGTAGCCATTCCCGCTCTCTGATTGGCTGAGAGGTACATTATAAGCGGTCAAATCAACTCAAGAGTCTTTTCAAGCCACAGCATCCCGAGCGAGCCGAATCAACCTAGAGTCTTTCCAAGCACAGCATCCGAGCTGGTCGAATCAACCTAAGAGTGTTACCGAGCATAGCACCCAAGCACTGACTACTGGCTTTGGGTTCGGGTTAGGAATAGGGTTAGGATTCGGGTCGGAGGGTCGGATTTAGGCGCTAAGCACAATACCTCCGTTATTATTCGCCATCAAGGGGTGAATATGGATGGAAATTAGATTAGCTTGTCAAGCTGAGTCGACACTTACCACCCCCCTCACAGCATAGAAATTGATCGGTATCGTGCGAAAGAGTCGTTGGCTTGGCTTGTGAGTAACTATGTGTACTGTCGCGGGTCTGGTCGCGACACGACCCGCGAGACGCGACCTACGACACTGGCCACGGTGATCGACGCGACACTAGCCGCGTCACGTGTCGCGACACTTGCCGCGACACTTGGCGTGGGTCTTGTCCTGGACCTCGCCGCGTGCCTTGTCACGGCAGACGCTCCGCGGCATGTCTTGGTAGATGTTGCGGCATGCCGCTGCACGTCGCCGCATGCCGTGGATACTATCGTGGCGCTTATCTCGGGCCTATGTATCTATGCGGTAGAATCCCGAAATACCTTTCGAGTTTGACCGAGGTTCTTGGTTCGAGTTTTAGCTTTCCACCTTATGCTGGGGGTCTTGAGAGCTCTGCGATCAATTGACCGTGTATCACGCACACTCGCTCACGTATCTCCTCCTCCTCCTCCTCCTCATACTGTCCTCTTGGACAAGACCGATAATCAACGCTGGCCTTGAGCGTCATTGTTTTTGCTGTGATCTTCTGAGAGCTGGAGCTCTTAGTTACACGACAACCCGTTGGTTGACACCGACCATTGGCTGATAGCCCTGTCCTCTGCTGCAGACTGCCTGCCTGGCCAAACTCAGGAGCTGCGCCCACGCGCTCACTGCGGAGATTCCTTTAAGAGGTTATGAGCCTCGATTTAACGTACTCGTAAGTATCGCAGAGCCGCGAGTCATCAGCATAATGGAAGAACGAGAATTACTGAGGCCCGACCTGCTGCGAAAACTGTGAGATTATCCACAGAGCTGCATCATTTGGAGCTGCAACGAAGAACGACGACAGACTACAAGAAGAAACATCACTACAGGGCTGCCACGATCATCGCCATCGTGAGCTGCTGATGCCAAGGAGCCTCGATCGTCATTCTGGACCTAGTTACTGCTGCAAACTGCGCGTACACTACGTACTACTGCAAACTTGTGGGTGTGAGCCTTGGAACGATAAGACCGACTGTGCACCTGGGGGTCCTTCAAAATCGAGTGCGGGCAATACGCTGCTGCTGCTGCTACGTACGAGAGGAAGAGCAGCTCTGCTGAAACAAAGGGGCGATTTCAACGCGAATAGCAGCCTTTCAAGCGCATTGATGGGATCAAAGCCATTCAATGGTACGAACCCCGACCAATTTGACGACTGGCACAAAAGGGCCTGCTTCACGCTAACTGAGCATCGGCCGTCCAGATGTTTATCACGTACTGGGGGGGCAAGCCAGGCCCAGCATCACGATACCACGGGCGGCAGCTTCACCGCAAGAATAGTATCTAGAGCAACGCCAAAAGCCACCGTACGACAGGGCCAACCAGGATATATATATACATATATGTATGTTATCCTCTAAAAATGTTCCCCCATAAACCGGCGGCGCTGCTGGTAACGATTCACGCCGAGGACGCACGCCGAACTCGCGGCGACGGAGAAAAAGGCCGTCAAGGAGCTGTGGAGTCGAAACACTAGAAGATCACGCCAACGAGACGACGCACGCCACATACAGGAGGCTATCGCGACTATGATACGATCATAACGCCGGGACAAAACCCCGACAAACACTGCTGTATATACCGACGAGCTCACGCGACTGCGTAGTAACCTACTGACCGCGATGGAGAAACCTATCACGGACAGCCACTTCATCGACATGGTTTTCCTGAGGTCTGACGAAGGAGTGCCGCCGGGACGGCAAGCTAGTGACGACCTGGTAGGACCCACATACTTCAATCTTCCGAAGATTCCAGTCTGCACTATTTCATGTCAACTCTATCTGAACGGACTGTCGAGGAAACAAGACGGGAAATATTGCTGGAGGTTTGCACGACTGACCATAACGACAGCAAACATCAGCAACACCTGATCCTGTGGTTCCGTTACCTGCCACAGCTAACTGTGGCGAGACGAGACACGATACAGGAGCGGCTGCGCCGTGCCTGCCAAGGTGCACGGGAAAGGCAACAAGCCCGCCGACCAGAAGAAGACATCTGGATCAGGCAGGGGGCACAGTGCTGCGGGCAGAAGTAGCGCTCTGTTCATAAGACGACCACACGCCCACGACGACGCCATATTCTACACGCAAGAGGTCTCCACGCTCACAGACGAGTAGTCGTAGCACGCACGCGGCGGCTGATGTGGTGGGGGCCCAAACCCGCCACGATGACACCGGCAAAAACAAATGGTTGTTCATTTTGACCGGTGACTTCGACTAATGAAGGGCTTTCCCATTTTAACTTGTGAAATTTGCAACAGGAACCGTCAGCTCTACTATTCAATGGGGGTCGCCTCAGCAAAACGCCGGGTCGCCGGAAAGAAGTTTCCCGGGATCTATGACAGATCGCTTGCAAACAAAAGCGCTTGGAATGATCGTCGGAAAGGCAACTTTCGGAATCGCTAGGTACGGCACTGTCGGATGGGACTGCCGGAGCTTCCGGGGTCGCCGAACTCACAACAGAGTATCGGGGGGTCGCGGAAGAAGTGTCTTTTCGGGATCGGGCCACAGTTATCACCTGTCTATCGGGATCACCGGGGGGAGAACGTCTTCTGGAATCGCCGCATCATCATCGATCGTTTGTAGGGCTGCTGGAACATTGCTTCTGGGCTCGTTGGGCACGGACACCTTCACTTTTTAGGGCTGCTGGAACACCGCTTCTGGGGTCGCTGGACAATCGAAAATTAATGCGACGACGCAATATGTTACGTGATGAATACTTTGGCTGAAAAGTGCTATATACGAATGCTCCTAATATTGCTATCCTTGCCATAATCCGACAATCAATGTGTACTATTAATAGTATAGCATGGCATAGTATAGCATGGCATAGTATAGCATGGCATGAGCTTCGACATTGATCACTCAGAAACATCCCCTCCCCGAAAGAAGAAGAAGAAAATAAAAATAGAAAAAAGCACGGAAGGAAACAAAAAGAGCCCGCCTCTGCCCTTAATATACCCCATGTTATGCCCTGCCTACCTTCGTCCTGCTCAAGCTTTGCCTGCTCCATTTATTATCCTTACGACTGGTCCATTTTCATCACGCACTCTTTATTTTTTCTTTTCTAAGTCTTAAACACGTTGCATCCCAAGCTTCACTCATCCCCACGCTATCGGCGCGGGTACTATTATCGCAAAACGTGTCGTATGCCGAGCGAGGTGATGGCGATGTGGTGGCTATTGTAAGGGTAGCTACGTATACCATGTTACCCAGCAGTAGCCACTACTAGTCTATTATACCGATGAGAGTCGCTGGTCGGTGTAACTAACACAGCCAGTCGTCGCCCTGTACATAGCGAGTAGGCCCGCCGCAGACAGCACAAAGAACAAGGTGTGCTAGGTACGGCAGTACAGACTCCTCCCACGGCAGCACATGGGGGTTTGCTCGGTCGCACTTTTTTTCCCTTCTGCTGAGTCAATATATATTGATAGTTTTTGCTCGCATATACTTGTTTTAGTGACTGCTATATAATAACAGCAGTAACTCCTACCATCAAAATGTCGGTCGGAGGTTGCTCAAACAACCTGACCTTTTTCGCAGCCATCTTTCGGGTGAGACCTTGAGCTCTCCCCTTATTACATGTGAGTACGAGGAGAGGTCAGAAAACAAGCCGTCATCCATACGTGGCATGACCATGATTGCTGCACAAGCGATGCGGTATGTATGCCCGAACAACAACCACACAGTCGGCTTGACACCGCGGCTGGTGATTGGTGGCGAAGAAGTGCGTACTACCTCTGCGGCGGGCTGCCTGATATCTAACTCAGGAGAGAGTCGCGCACACGCGCACACGCGCACACGCGCACACGCCCGCGACGAGAATTCCGCCGAGAGTGGCGGGGCGGAGGAGCTTGGCCCAACTCAGACAGACATCTCGAATCCTAAATATATCGTGTCCCTATAGGGTTAAAACCAATTAACGTCTTGAATTAGTAAGGATTATTTTATTCTACGGTCGCCCCGGTGGTCTAACAGGTATAACCACGAAGCCTGTTAGGTTGGAGGTCGAGGGTTCGAGTCTTCGTATGGAGAATTTTTATTCTCAAACGACACCAACTGCTGTCGAGAGTCGAGAGCGCATATCATAGCGTGGGTAAGCGCAATTCGACGAGAGTTGACGAGGGAAGAAAGGGATGAAGTCTTCTCGCAATGAAAATGCAAGGCATGAACCGTCGTGGGGAAGGAGGAGGGAGAGGAGCATACTTTGTGACCCCATAGATCTGAGTTACGACTATCAATAGGAAGGAGAGAGAAACGACGGGCGAAGATGTTAAATGGGATGGATAAAAACAAAACGAGTGAAGCTATCCCGAAACAAAATACTTGTATACGCAGGGGCCTCGCCGCGAAGTTGGCTGCGTGTGGCTGGACGTTATTTGCGTTCGAGAACATAAATTTACTGCGTATTTGCACTGCATCACATCAACGACTGACTGTGTAGAAAGGTCATCGCGATGACGGTGGTAGTAATTATCGCGGAACGGTAGGAGGGGAGGAGGAGCAGGAGGAGGAGTCAACTGCCATCTAGCTGGCAATGGAGATTATTTTGATGATGATGGTGGTGGCAATGACATCTAACGTAACACAGATTGCAATGGCTAAGCTTAGAGATTACCCGAGCGCGAAGCGACTCGGGCCGGTCGCAGTAAGACAGACACACAAACAACTCGATCGACAGATTCTGATTGTGGCAATGGTCACGAAAAACAGGACAGACAAAAAAAAGAGGAGACTGTAAATCGCGAGCAAATTATTTATAATATTACTCAGCCGATCGCATACAGAGATTCGTACACGCATTCCAGGTTTCATACACACATACATACAGGAGGATAGATCGAGATCGACAGATTCTGATTGTGGCACTTATATCGATCGACAGACGTAATGTGATTCTGATCGTGGATCGATGGCGGAACAGACGGGGGAGGTGTCACAATTGAAGTTGCGGCGAAATAAGTAATACCCGTCCGAAATAACCTACCGTAAAAAAGAGCGCTGATTTCGCACAGAGGGGGGGTGTACTTCATTTTCATGCATGGCCGTAGTCGTATGACCGTAGACCCTCGCATCCCTACAATGCCGGGACGGGGCATGTCGGGTTTTCACCGACCGGGCAGACATTGGGGGGGGTAAGCCGCATGTCGTGCACGGCCGTAGTCGTACGACCATAGACCCTCGCATCCCTGCAATGCCGGGACGGAGCACGTTGGGTTTTCACCAACCAGGCAGACATTGCTTGCTTGCACCAAGCTTTGCGAAGCGAAACGTGAGGTAGTTGACGAGTCGCATGAAGGGTGAGCTGTATCCTGCTAAGAACCGCCCGCCTGTGAGGCGGATTGGCATATGGACGACAGCCTTCAATAAATTGATTTCATTTCTGGTGTGGCCGGGGGGGGGGGGGGGGGGGAGGTTTTTTTCTTTTTTTCTTTTTTTTTTTGTTTTTTTTTTTTTTTTCCCCCACAACGGGAAGGAATGAATGCCAACAATACCGAACAAGAAGCCGTTTTCACAAAAAAAAAAAATCCGAAAATAATAAGAGACCGCCCTCAGACCTTAAGGCTGCCTTAAGGTGCACCTACCTCTACCTTAACCCCTTGAGAACTGGTCCCACATCTTTGGGGACAAACTACTTGGAATTAGTGTAGGATATTTTTTTCGGCTCTCATAGGGTTAAGATAGTATGCATCAACAGGTGGTATTAATAATGCACATCGGAATCTGTCCAATCGTATTGACGCGCACGAGAGGAGCAAGTTACGTGCCAGGGTTATAATTAGGGCCCCAGCAACATGTGCGCGTAGCGCACATCGGACGCATGCTACGATAGAGGTGCACCATGTTTTTTTTCTGAGCTCCTCACTTAAGGAGCGTCATACCTCACCCAAAAATGATTTTGGAGGAAACTAAAAGTGCTGCCGGATGAGAAATCTCATGACCGAAGTATTCTTGAAACATTATTCGTCACAAAAATGAATGTCCGACGAATTTGGGTTAAGGAGCCCGATCGTTCAGAAAATGATTCAGCTAAAAAGTGCTACCTCTACCGTAGCACGCGTCATCGGGCATATTTGGATGTGCGTGTAGCGCACACCGAGCCGGAGGCGAGGTGCGCCCCCCGCAGGGGCCCCCGCAGGGGCCCCCGGAGGGGCCCCGGAGGACTCCCGGAGGGCCTCCGGAGAGCCGCCGGAGGCGAACATTTTGGACGTATGTTCGTAAATGTACTCAAAATGTGCGTCTCATTCGCTCGTCTTGCAAATAACACACAGACAAGCACAGACAGAACCTGCTCCACAACTTGAAACCACAAACAAACGCGTGTTCCCCTGTATTTGCGAGCCTTTCAAGCCTTGTTTCATCCACGGACATGCAAAACAGTTATAAATTTGAACTCAGCCCCCTCAAAAAAGAAAGCCACAAACAAATTCGGCATGACATTGTCGAATACCAAGTAAATCACAAGAAAAAGGCCTAAAAACATTTTCGCCTGCGGCGAAAAGACACCCAATTTTTTTTCGCCTGCGGCGAAAATAGCCCCCATATGTTCTACGTAGAGGAGGACATCCGAGCAACCCGTACGGCGAAATGGATCCGCACATTTTTTGGGCGGGGGCCGAAAAAATACTACTGCTTTTTGTGGTGCGCAAAATCCGATATTTCAGAAATTTGGTGCAATTGAGCACGTTTCACAACTAATTCTACCCCTGGTACTACGTACGCACGCACTTTCACTCGCATTATCTCGCAGTAGCAGTAATCAAGTAATCAAGTAATCAATACATCAATGCATCAACACTCGCTCACCCGTACATGGAATACTTCGGAATTCCGTTGGAGAGAGAGTTCCACCACTTCACCACGAGGCACCTACAATTAATTCCTCACGGCTGACGTATTTTTATAATAATAATTTTATTTATTTAATTATTCTTGTTCCATTTGCCATCATCTCTGACAAATGTGCAGCTCTTATTTCAATCACACCTTTAACATATAGATATATACGAGCAGGTATATACAATATTTGGGTGAAGGGTGGTAGTGCGTATGCTATTGAGTACGCGAAGGGGAGGAGAATTGGTTGGATGAGATTGGTGGTATTCGACGAATTGTGTCAGCTTTTTTCATTCTGAATGAATAATGCCCTGCACATTGTCGGAAGGCCAAATAATATAAGAATATACCTACGATCAATCCTACCATTATTGTGCATATCATCATGCAGACATGCAGACATGCAGACATGCAGACATGCAGACATGCAGACATGCAGACATGCAGGCATGCAGACATGCAGACATGCAGACATGCAGACATGCAGGCATGCAGACATGCAGACAGCCCATGGACAATTGTCAACGATAGAGGTATACGGCGGTGTACCGTTTTTTTGGCTGACGCTTATTTTGAATGACGGAGGTAAATCGTCGAATTTTCATTCTTCTTGTGTTGCATATTTTCCAGGTATTTAGTAGTCGGGTCATGGAAATTGTTCATCGGATATATCATACCTGGTACATACGGGCTGGTTCAAGCAAACCACCCGAGGGTGGTCGGTTTTTTTTTTTCGACATCTCAGAATTTTTTGTTCGTTAGGGGGGGGGGGGGTACTAAAACCAAGTGAAAAAAATGAAAATAAGGATTTTTTTTTCCCCCCATTTTCTTATTTCATCATGTGATCACAACGGTTGCAACGGTTTTCTATTCCGACCTCTGGGGGTGTGGTGTGTCGTTTTCTCTTTTTTCTGGACGCCCCTGTACCACCCCATAATTTATTCAGCGGCCAATGTCCACGCCGTTTTTTCGAGATAGACCCTGAAATTTGGCACACGTGTTTTAGGCGCCCTACGTACCCACCTCCGACCCGTACATACCTCCAACGTCCGGGGTCGCGTGAACGCTTCAGACGGAGTTTTTTTTTTTTTTTTTTTTTTGTCATTATTTCCTTTTATTGTTTGTTTTGTAATTTTTTGGGAAAATTGGATCCAAAATTTCCGGCGAAAAAAAAAAAAAAGAAACATTCGTAAAAGGCTTGGGTAGGGCGCATATAACACGTGTGCCGAAGTTCAGGGTCTATCTCCAAAAACGGCGTGGACATTTGGACTTTCGTGCGGTAAAAGTGCAAAAATAGGCGTTGCCTCGTAATTACTCAGTTTCAGTACATAATCGATTTTGGGCGTTAAATATGACTCTAGTATGATCATACGCAGTCAGATCTTCGAATATTTGCGTGAAACTTTGTACAAACATGCCTTGGACCACCTGGAAGCGGCTCGTTCGAAACGTGTTTTCCTACGGAAACGCCTGACTATTGTTGACCTCTTTGAAGGCCTGTGATTGGTCGGGCCACATTTTCGGCGGTAGCGCCAGTTCTAGGTCCCTTAAACAACAAACTGGCGATGTCACCCTCTTCTACTGTTCATGGCGGTCAGTATGATACCAAATGTATGACATTGGAGTTGCTATTGCATGCGGCCTTCGTGACTGACGAAATTTGCGGTGATATGCCTGAACCAGCTTGTACATAGCACCTTTATTTTTCACCACTGGACGAGGCTTAAAGAGCGCCTCAAGTGACAGCCCACCCCCAGAAAAACGAAAAACGAAAAACGAAAAACAGAAAAACGGATACATGGTGCACCACACAGCAGTACGAGCCGTCCTACTTAATTTCGTACCCAACAGAACAGCAAGCAGTGTATTTACACACTTCGAGTATACTGTACCTGGTGCACATAATATAGCATAGGACACCTTACTGCCTCTACTGTAATACGGGGGACCACAGCAAATGGGACCAAATAATATTGTTATTAGTAAAAATAGGTGAACGTATAGGTTTTTGTGTACCGTGGGTCCTAGTTACTATGTATGGTCTCCCGTAAATAGCCGGTGACGAAGAGGTGCAAAACAAAAAAGGCAAACAAAAAAGGTAACGAAAAAGGTACGAAGGCTGATATTTACGGGGGGGGGGGAAGAAACTGACAATTTCGGGAGTCGTTAAGCTGTAAATCAATCAGTGAACCACCCACCGATATAGATGATCATAGATCGCGATATTAAAAGTATCTCCTCAAGAAGAGTGAACGTAGTTGCTGCTCTAACATGGTTGACATGGTTAACATGGTTGACAGACACGGCCAACAAACAATAACATGGTTGGCACGAGCAACGATGCAGGCTTTTCTCCCCCACAGCAAACTCCCCCCCCCAACTCCCCTTTATTGGCTCCCTCGCTCAGATGTAAGACCCAGCGTGAGCCATACATATTACGTCGTACGACGTTTTTTTGGGGGGGGGGGAAGGGGGGGGGGGGCGGGCGTGCTCATTTGTTGCTTGCGCCCTTAAGTCATTTGGACGCATT
The DNA here is from genome assembly GCA_008828725.1 of Saccharina japonica. Lineage (NCBI taxonomy): Eukaryota > Phaeophyceae > Laminariales > Laminariaceae > Saccharina > Saccharina japonica. The sequence continues at coordinate 991,738 of MEHQ01000463.1, read as the reverse complement.
GACCCGCATGCGGTCGAGACGGGGGCAAGAGGGGGGATATACAGTGCAACGTGCGTAATGCTTGTTCGATTCCACTCGAATCGACAGCTGTGTTACCTTGTTTTTTGGTCAACTTCGGCTAAATTTAATAGCAACGACTTCATAGCGATTTTTCATGGTTGAACAAAAAAAGCGTGGGGCGCCAGATAACACCACAAAAAGGCCTGAGCAAATACCAAGGAGGCACAATACGGATAGCTGCAACGAGTTACCATTCGAATGGCGCGGCCCTGCCCCCCCGCCCCCCGCTGCCTGTTGGCTGAAAAACGCCAACGTGCTCCGTGCGGCGCGGCATTGCGTAGGGAATGTGAGGTCTACTGGTCATAGACGGAACTAACGGCGGCGTGCACGAACATGAGTACAACCCCCTCCAGCCGCCCTAATACGCTAGCATACCCCTTCTCCCTACATATCCGCAGCCTTCACACTAAATCCTCAGCCAAAACCTCGCCCCTCAGTAGCGCAGCGTAGTGGTACTATATGGTAACGCAACAGACCTAGCGGGCAGTTACATAAGTGCTCGCCATTGCTGTCTGCAAGGAAGTGCGCACACAGAAATAAATCAAAGTTCATTGGGAGGCTGTCGTCGCATATTCGCAATCCGCCTCAGAGGCGTTTCTTAAGCAGGATGCAGGCTCACCCTCTCATGCCAACTCGCCCGCAAGTACCGTCACGCGCTTCGCGCTTGGTTTCAAGCAATGTCTGCCTGTTTGGTGAAAACCCAACGCGCCTGCCGTCCCGGCATTGGCAGGGATAGCGAGCGTTCATATGGCCATACGAACTACGACATGCACCAATATGAAGTACACCACCGACGCCGCACCCAGCTGGCATTGTAGGGGTGCGAGGTCTACGGGGCGCGGTCAATATGAGCTGAACATGGAATGGATAGGTGGGGAACGAGCCGGGATGGCAATCGGCGGAAAATGAAAAGGAAAGTGCAACCCGCCAGATTAAGTTCGTTCGAAAGCTCAGGCCGGGAATTCAAGCAGTCAAAAGCCGACGTGTGGGGGCGAGTGTGTCGCGCGGACCAGGACGGAACCGATATTCGGCCCGGAGATGAAAAATCTAACGAGCGGAGCACAAAAAGCGGTTCTAGTATGAGATGTGATAGGGAGGCAGCTCGACGAGCTGCTAACTAAATAAGACCGGGCGCTATAACAGGCCTGCACGTCCCGTCCGCTTCGCAGCGATTGTGCAAAGCAATACTACTGGCGCGCGCGCGGGCGCTTAGAATTCGCTTGCGACCACACGCCGCACACCCACGCCCCCCCCGCCCGCGCCCACCCTAGTGTTTCTATCCCCCGCTATCACACCCACAGGAGCAAACTTCAAGCCAAAGAGAGGGACCCTCCTTACGGAATACCCCCTCTGTCCAGAAACATAAGAACCGTTTTGGTATAATGTTAGTATAAAAACGTTGCTTATATTTCGGGACATAGATATATATATACCAGGCATATATAAATACCAGGTATATATGTACTCGTATATATATATTCACGGGTCGAACCAAACCTCGCGGATCAGGTCGGGTCGGGTCGGGAAACAGCAGCCGGGGACCTAATCCGTGAAAAATTGAAAACCTCCTGACCTGACCCGACCCGACCCGATCCGACCCGGCCCGTGAGATTCCGAAGCGTTCCTGACCCGACCCGCCAGCGGGTTGGGGTCATGGGAACCTTGGAAGAACCCTGCACATATATATATTAGGGCTTTGCCACAGCCCCACGCATCGAAGAAAAGCCTCAACACAAGGGAAACCTTGTGCTGGCTGGCGTTTCTTTGGACACGCAAACGGAGGTTTCTCCAGCCCCGAGGCGTACGAGTAAGCCGGGGGATGCTGAGAGAAGCTCGTTGTAGAGTTATCGTGGCAAAACTAAAGGAAACAAAAAAATAAAAATGTCAAAAAGGGGAGTACATGCTCGTTGATATGTACGAGCAAAAAAACAAAGCAAAAACGTGCCTACTAGCCGTAAAAGACTTGGGCGAAAAATTGGCAATACAAAAAAAAAAAAAAAAAACATGTTCCACGCATCGGATCGTCAACGCGCGCTTCTGGTCCCGCCAGGCGCCACACCACCAACGGTCATGTGCCAACGGCTAACGGTCATGTGCTCGCAGTCATGTGCCAACCCGTGCAAACAAGCCAAGCGCCTACGGTCACGCACTAACGCTCATGTGCCAAAGGGCCATGTGGTAACGGCTAATGTTCAAAATAAACAGCCATGCGCCAACGGTCATGTGTGCTAGCGGTCATGTGTGCTAGCGGCCATGCGCCTGCGGTCATTTTGCTACATAGCGGCCATTTGCTAACCATCGTTAGTCTATCGGTCGCGTGCCAACGATCATGCGCTGAACAGCTAAAAACAACGGGCCATGTGCTATAGTGGCGGTTTAACGGTCATGCATGCGCTAACGGCCATATGCTAACGGCCACGCGCTACAATAACGGCCAACGCTGCTGCCCCCCCCCCCCTCCGCTAGCTACGATGAAGAACACGCCCGGCGACTGGAGCAACCTCAAAACCAACCGTACAGGAACGGTCCACTCCCAACACCCAATACTCTCGATTCACCCATATGCCACGCAAGAGGGACTCTCCACGCAGCGCCTGCTTTACCCGTGTTGCAAAAAAAAAAAAAAAAAAACGAAACGAAACGAAACGAAACGAAAATTGACTCATGCCACCTTAAGGTATTAGAGGTGAGCCATGTTTTTTTTTTCCTGAGGGTGTGATCACTTGATTATACTATAGGAGCTCTGTAACACATTACCCAAAAACTGGTTTTGGAGGAAGCTAGAAACGCTACGAGCGTACCCGATAATCAATCCGATGGCATGGCCTCAAGCACAAAACAAAACGAAAACGATTGCAACAAAATAATGAAATTCAGACGAGTGTGGGTCATTATATAACTGAAAACAAATGTCCCACACTAATTCCAAGTAGTTTGTCCCCAAATTCGTGGGACCATTTCTTAAGGGGTTAACCCATTCAGAACTGAAAAAAATGTCCCACACTAATTCCAAGTAGTTTGTCCCCAAATTCGTGGGAGTACCAGTTCTTAAGGGGTTAACCCATTCAGAACTGAAAAAAATGTCCCACACTAATTCCAAGTAGTTTGTCCCCAAATTCGTGGGAGTACCAGTTCTTAAGGGGTTGAGGAAACTTTAAAAGGTCATTCAGAAAAACATCAGCCAAAGTCGTCAATTTCGCCTTTTACTCCATTTGGCCGATCTCACCACCAACAGTCTCCAGGGCTGTATGTACTCCACCAAACATCAAGCGCGAGAAACGAGCCGGTTTCGATTGGCCGGACAAAAACAAATATTGAGAGACCGTGCTTTTGATCCAACAAAAGCAGAGGCCGGCAAACACAACACACACAAAAAAAAAAGCACGGAGCGCCTCCGAATCAAAATCGCCACCGAACAAAAACGATTTTCACCCGGAATCCCCCCCCCCCCCCCCCCCCCCCCCCCCGCGCGCGCCCCGCTCGCAAAAATGCTAAAAGGGGGTTACCAAACCTATACCCCTCGTTATCCCCTACCGTTGAGAACATGACACACAAATACAGAAAACACAGAAATACCTTTTACGTTTACGATATACGTACCCAAGCCAAAAAAAAGCGCGCCTTAAAACACAAAAACGCACACACACAAAGAAAAAAAACAAGACAAGCCTGTGGCGGTATCATCACGTATTATAAAATTAGTCGCGTTTTTTTTAGCGTCAAAACAAAACGTGCGTCCCGTTTCGAAAGGGAGTCACATTATCGACGAGCAGATAATAGATGGTATAACGCAACAATATCGGATAAGCACAAATCAGGAGGCACGAGCAGGACATGTCAAAAATAGCACAACAACGACAACATCATCGGCAAAAAAAAAAAAGAGTCAAAATCCATGGAAGCACGGGACTCTGCTGAAGCTCTCGTAATCTACGCGGTTTATCCCCGCGGAAAAAAACAAGCTTCCCAGCTGCGTGCAACACCCAAACGCTCTGATAAGAAACCACCCCCCCCCCCACTCGCCCAATACCTCACGTTTCGCTTCGCACTTGGTGCAAGCAATGCCTGCCTGGTCGGTGAAAACCCAACGTGCTCCGCACGTCCCGGCGTTGACGTTGTAAGGATGGGAGGGTCTATGGTCAGACGACTACGGCCATGCCATGCATGACATGCGGCTAATGAGTACACCCCCCTCTCCTCCCCCCCTAACCACGTAGGATTTTTTCTCGGAACGGAGGTGTATTGAGGCGTTACGTTTGGGCGACTAACCGTTTTCGTATGATTTTGAAGCTGGGCCTAGCCGTACACCAGTACACAAATAATGTCGGGAGACAGGACTTTCAACCCTTGACAAGACAGCAGGTTTGCCTTGCCATGCCGTGACTTAAGACACCAAACTACTAGGGTTTAGTGTGGAACGCTTCGGCCCTACAACCTCGACAGCGCATGTTTTGCCTTGCTTGACATGTCTCCCGACATCTTTGGTGGCCGCCTTAAAAAACTGACAAAAACAGCGGGGGTATATTAATATACCCCCCCCCTTCTCCCCGATATTGAAAATAGTAGGAGGCGATACGTATGGTTCTGCTCTGCACAACAGCAGTGCAGCAAAAGAACGGAGTTAATTCAACTATAATACCCGGTACAGCGCGTCTTACCTTCAAGCCGAGTCTCCCCATCCCCCGAAGAATGTTTTAAACTTTTTTTTAAACCACTCTAAGTGTGTAAAAAGAGACAGCCCCCCCCCCCGCGCGCCTCTTCCTGCCTCTGATCTATACCTATAACAGAAAGGGAAAAAAAGTGAAACCCTCGAGGCATGTCTAAACGCCTTATCAGCACGCGTGCTACGCAATATTGTTCCCTCCCATCACGACAGTCCAATTTTCCATATATTTGTTTCCCCCAGTAAAAATGGCGATTGAATCAGAGGGTCCAAAATAATGGAACCACGGATTCGATCAGAATGTCTCAGGATGGGATATCCCAGAGAAGTCAGTTCTCTTCTTCGCTCCCGAAACCTCGTGAGCTGAGTCGGTCGCCCAATCCAATACTTATATTAAATTATCTACGGTAGGGAGACAGAATACATTAGGTTTCCCACAAAAAAAAAAAAAAAAAAAAAAAAAGAACCAAAAGAAAAAAAAACGCACGTCGAATCGAACAAATCGCCGAACCACATCACCGAGGAAGAACCAATCACCATCATAGTGGCGGTTTCAAGACGGTTTCAACTCCTAAAAATAAAGAAAAATCACGTACATGTACCCGTGGAGCGATCGGACCCCTTTTACGTACCCTCTCGGTGCACCGCTTCCTGCCACAACAGCAGTATATCGTCGCATTGGGGCCGCCAAAAATCACGCAAAAATAATCCGGACGACCGTTTCTTAACGCGCCCATTTTTTTTTTGAGCCCCGGCAAAAAAACACGGAGGCGTGTGTCTCCCTCCACCCATGCAGCGGTAAGAATCCATTTAAAATATTAATATTTAATGAAAATATTAATGCTGCAATAACTGTTTCCAACTCTAAGTTCAAGTGTTTCGTCCTCGAAAAAGGCGGGTCCCGTTTGAAATGGGGGTTTTGTAACCGTTTCCAGACGATTTTTTCGAGACCATTTCAAGACCGTTCTCAAAGCCGTTTAAAGATCGTTTCAAGACCATCGCTTTTAGACCATCGCTTCTCGACCGTTTCAAAGCCGTTTCAAGAAAACCGTGTCATCGCCGTTTTAAGACCATCGCTGCTAGACCGTTTAAAAAAATGTCGTTTCAAGACCTTCGATTCTGGACCGTTAAAAAAAAATGCCGTTCCAAGACCATCGTTTCTAGACCGTTTCAAGAACCGTTTCAAAACCGATTCAAATACGACCGTTTCTAAGGGTTGTCGTTTCACGGCCGTTTCAAAACGATTTCGTTACAGTCTCGAAAGACCAATCCAAGGTCGCCATTTTTTAGGCCGTTTCAAAACGATTCCAACGCGGTGTCAAAAGACCGCTTCGAGACCGTTTCAATACCATCGTTTCTAGACCTTGTTCAAACCGATTTCAATACGGTCTCAGAGACCACTTCTTAGGTCCGTCGTTTCTACGCGGCTTCAAAACGATTTCCAACGCAAGGTCACAAGATCGTTTAAAAAAACCGTTACGAAAAACAAGTCACAAAAACAAAACAAAGTCACAAAAACAAACATTTCGCTTCACAAAAAACGGTTTCAAAGACAAGTCTCAAAAATCTCCGTTTTCATAAGACCAAACGTCCAGGACGTACCGCTTCCTATCCTTCATGCCTTCACCCATTCAGAACTGAAAAACCTATCGCACACTAAAACCAAGTAGTTTGTCCCCAAAATTGGGGGACCAGTTCTTAAGGGGTTAAGACCAAACGTCCAGGACGTACCGCTTCCTGTCCTTCATGCCTTTCAGGGCCGCCTCCGCTTCCTTCTCTTCTCCAAACCCGCCGTGCTCCATCAGGACCCTTAGGAGGGTGCGGTGCACCCCCTGTGCCATGGCGTTGCCGTCTCCGCAGACATATATGTAAGCTCCCTCCTGCAGCATCAGGCGGCTGAGCTCCGCACCCGACTCTAGGATTCGGTCCTGCGGGCGGTGGGAAGCGTCGAAACGGAAACAAGAGTCAGCGGGGATGGTTATACGTTATAGGTTGGGTTGGGTTGAATTGGTTTGGTCGGTTGGTTTGGTTGGATTGGGTTGAGTTGGTTTCGTTGGGTTGGGTTGGGTTGATACCAGGCCCTTAATACATACAGTCAGTAGAGGGCGAAAACGGCGGGCAAAATTTTGAGGCCACTTACATACCGTTTTCCCTTATCCTTTGTAAGGGGGCTACCAACTGCAGCTCAGTCCCTGGAATCTCGTCCGTGGTCACAAAACAAGCTTTTGAACGAAAAAAAAACGACTGCAATAGTAATTGACGGAATAAAAACAAATACCTTCTGCAAAATAGCTTAATGCGTGCACCGCGCCGTATCTACCAGTACGCAAGGGAACGGTGTACATACTCGTGAATAACGAGCCGTGGGAATACATACTCGTGAATAACGAGCCGTGGGAATACCACTGCAAAAAAAAAAAAAAAAAAATGCTGCATGAAGAGCCCTGCTATCACGAAGGACCCGAGCAATCACGATCTATCACCGACCAAAAAAACTATATAGACCTACATGTAAATATGTCCTTGTATTCCAGTATTATTGCTAGGCATGTTTGGTTCTGAATACTATGCCCCCCGTAATAGTAAAAAATGCCTACTTCCTTACAAAACCCCCCTGTCCTGTGTATAGCATGCCTCATTACCTGTACGTAGACCTTCTCCGATGAATCGCGGGAGAACGCCGTGCTCAGTCTTGCCAGGGTCCCCTTCTTCAGGAAGCCTTCCATCTCTTCTCTAAAAATCCAGTCTTGGGATTCGTTCCGGCAGCCGAAGAACAGCCACATGTCCCCTCTGCCTTCTCTGCCCCGGTACGCTGCGGTCTGCGGAAATCATGGAGAGAGGGTGTGTCGAGAGTGCAGATGTTAGGGACAGTAGGCTCGGGGTTGTAACTATCAACACCCTACTGAGTACCGTGCTCTCAACACCCTACTGAGTTACCGTGTTCTCAACACCCTACGATTGGTTTTCCGTGTTCTTCAACACCCTATTGGTTTTCCGTGTTCTCAACACCGTGTAGATGTACCGTGTTCTTCAACACCCTATCGGTTTACCGTGTTCTTCAACCCCCTGTTGACTTTCCGTGTTCTAAACGTCTTATTGATTTTCCGTGTTTTAAACATCTTACTGATTTTCCGTGTTCTCAGCACCCTATCGGTTCAGCGTGTTCTTCAACACACTACGATTTTCCGTGTTCTAAACGTCTTATTGATTTTCCGTGTTCTCAACACCCGATTGATTTTGAGTGTTCCCAACACTCTCTAGATCGTCCGTGTTCTTCAACACCCTATTGATTTACCGTGTTCCCAACACCTTACAATGATTCACCATGTTCTCAACACCGTACGTATTGGTTTTCCGTGTTCCCAACACCCTATTGATTCACCGTGTTCTCAGCGCCCTATTGATGTTCGGTGTTCCCAACACCCTATTGATTAACCGTGTTCCCAACACCCTATTGATTTTCCGTGTTCTTCGACACCCTCGTATTGATTGCTGTGTTCCCAACACCCTATTCATTTACCGTGTTCCCAACACCCTATTGATTTTCCGTGTTCTTCAACACCCTATTGATTTTCCGTGTTCAACACCCTACGATTGGTTCTCCGTGTTCTTCAACACCCTATTGATTTACCGTGTTCCCAACACCTTACAATGATTCACCATGTTCTCAACACCGTACGTATTGGTTTTCCGTGTTCCCAACACCCTATTGATTCACCGTGTTCTCAGCGCCCTATTGATGTTCGGTGTTCCCAACACCCTATTGATTAACCGTGTTCCCAACACCCTATTGATTTTCCGTGTTCTTCGACACCCTCGTATTGATTGCTGTGTTCCCAACACCCTATTCATTTACCGTGTTCCCAACACCCTATTGATTTTCCGTGTTCTTCAACACCCTATTGATTTTCCGTGTTCAACACCCTACGATTGGTTCTCCGTGTTCTTCAACACCCTATTGATTTACCGTGTTCCCAACACCTTACAATGATTCACCATGTTCTCAACACCCTACGTATTGGTTTTCCGTGTTCTCGACACCCTATTGATTCACCGTGTTATCAGCGCCCTATTGATGTTCCGTGTTCCCAACACCCTACTGATTAACCGTGTTCCCAACACCCTATTGATTTTCCGTGTTATTCGACACCCTCGTATTGATTGCTGTGTTCCCAGCACCCTATTCATTTACCGTGTTCCCAACACCCTATTGATTTTCCGTGTTCTTCAACACCCTACGATTGATTTTCCGTGTTCCTCAACACCCTACGATTGGTTCTCCGTGTACTTCAACACCCTATTGATTTTCCGTGTTCTTCAACACCCTGTTGATTTTCCGTGTTCTTCAACATTCTATTGGCTTTCCGTGTTGCCAACACCCTACTGATTTTCCGTGTTGCCGACACCCTATTGATCTACCGTGTTCCCAACACCCTATCCCTCAGTAAAATCTCCCTCATCTTCCAGGGATATATCTTGTAACCCCCCCACAACTATACCTGGTATGATCTAAATGATCTATCAGTAGATGATGATCTACTACTAGATGATATATCTGTAGATGATCATCTACTATTAATACTAGATGATCTATCTGTAGATGATTTAGATCGTGATCCGTGTTACGTGTGAACATGCTACAAACATCGCCTCATTTTCCTTGCCTTCCAGGGATAGACTATACCTCGCACATATAACCCCTCGACAAATACTGAGTCTAGGGACCTAAATGATGTACCAGCAGATACTCTATAGATCATTAACGAAAAAAAACAATCGGCAAATATCAAGTGTAGGGACCTAAATGACCTACTCGTAGATGATCTACCACTGAGGACCGCAGTTAATAGGACCAAATATTGTTAGTGAGAGTAGGTAAATATATAGGTTTTTGTGTACACCGTAGGTCCTATTTACTATGGCATCATTAGCCCACCCCGTAATAGTCTATGCCACTCTGTCCCGAAATATAAGCACCGTTTTTATTGAATATTAATCCACAAAATGTGCTTATATTTCGGTACAGAGTGGTATGATCTACGAGTAGATGGTCTAGATCATCTACTGCTGTAGATCGTGATCTGTGTGACATGTGACATGTGAACATTGTTGCAAGACTCACCTCATCTTCCTCGCCTTCCAGGGATATCTCGTAACCCCCCCTCCAGTAGCCGGAACAAACGGCATCCATGTCTTCCCGCTGTCGGGCAAGCTGCTCCTCTCGGTGCTTCAGGAACCCCACGAAGGGCGACACCCTGATAAATGTAACGGTAAATGTAACGGTAAACGAAACGGTAAATATAACGGCAACGACAAATGTAACGGTAACGGGTAAATGTATCGGTAACGGCGAATGTAACGGAAAACGTAACCGTAAACATACGGTAAACGTACCGGCAACGGGTGAAGGTAACGGTAAATGTAACGGCAACTGTAACGTAAAACGTAACCGTAAACGTACGGTAAGCGTACCGGCAACGGGTAAAGGTAACGGTAAATGTAACGGCAACGGCAAATGTAACGAAAAACGTAACCGTAAACGTACGGTAAACGTAACGGTAACGGGTAAAAATAACGGTAAAAATAACGGCGACGGAAAATGTAACGGAAAGTGTAACTGTAAACGTACGGTGAACGTATCGGTAACGGGTAAATGTAACGGCAACGGAAAATGTAACGGAAAGCGTAACCGCAAACGTACGGTAGACGTAACGGTAACGGGTAAATATAACGGTAAAAGTAACGGCGACGGAAAATGTAACGGAAAGCGTAGCTGTAAACGTACAGCAAACGTATCGGTAACAGGTAAATGCACGAAACGATAGATGAACGGAAAAAGTGACCGTAAATGTACGGTAAACGTAACGGTAACGATTATGCCGTGAATATATTGGTAACGGAAGATACAACGGTATCCATGACGGTAACGATAACGGCGATGGTAAATGTAACGTAACTTTAACACAACGGCTACGTAGTATCCACGACAGTAGCGATCATGGTAACGGCAAATGTAACGAAACGTCACGTTACATTTACCGTCACTACGATCGTGGTCGCTAAGTTTGGTCACTGCGATTGTGATCGTTACACTTACCGTTACATTTACCGTTAAATTTACCGTGACACGTGACGGTTACCGATACAGCCACCGTTCCAATTACCGCTGCCGGGTGGCTGTAAACGTACCGAGAATCGTAAGGTAACGGTAACGATAAGCATAACGCGTAACGGCAAACGTAACGAGGCAAACGTAACGGCCTTTGTCCTTAGGCCTTTGATATGTTGAACAAGCCACGACAACAACGAGGACGACAAAAAAAAAAAAAAAGGGGGGGGGGTACCGTTAAAACATGCCTGGTAAGGGTTAACGGATGGTGAAAAGCCAAGTTGGGGAAGGTAGGGGGGAGGTGGGAGCCAAGTCGGGGAAGTAAGAAAGAAGGTGGGAGGAGGAGTCAGGGACACGCGGTGGCAGGCACAAGGGGGGGGGTCAGCGGGCGAGCCAGAGAAAAAGAGGGGGTAAAAAACGAGCCCGAGAAATGAACCATAATCATTCGCGCTTCCTCGCAGCGTCGACGGTTACACGTGTATATACCCCTTGCAAAAATGGCAAAGTGACACCAGTTCCAAACAGTAACGAACGGTAGGTGCAGTTCTAAATACGTTACTTTAAGGGTTCTCCCCCTTTTTTTGCAAGCCGCCATGGTGCACGCGCGATCGTAACAGGTGCCACGCCCCATCCCACCCTACCCCATCCCGTCCCCCTCCCCCGTCTTAATCGGCGCACCACCCACGCCACGCCACGGTAAGGTATGGTATGGTATGGTATGGTATGGCATGGCACGGTATGGTATGGTATGGCATAATATGGTATGGTATGGTATGGTACGGTACGGAATAGCATAATAAGGTATGGTATGGTACGGTATGGAATGGCACTTTAAATAACGGTAAAGTATGGTATGTCATAATACGGTATGGTATGGTCACGGCACCCCGCCACCCCACCTCACCCCACCTTCATCCCATCCCCACCCCATACCACACCACTCACATCCAGCATTCTTGGCGCACAGCAGCTCCATCCGGCCCCTCTCTCCCGCGTCCGCGCAGCACTCCGCCAGAGCCCGAAGGACCGGCCGGCGAAGTGGAGCCTGGACATCCAGCCTCGTCGAGAGGGCGTCGCGGAGCGTGCAAGGGCTCGGCAAGGAGCGCAGCGAGTGCATGAAAGGAACGTCTGCTCCTGCCTCCGAGGGGAGGGTTTCCTGCGAGGTTTCAACGGAAGGGGGCGTTTTTTTTCTTAAATATGTGTATAATAGTAGGCATGGTTAGTTTTCTTAGTGGAACACCGAGAAGGAACAAAAATATAAGAGCATGGCGGATAGATTATGTCTATAGGGTGGGGCGGGGGGTGGGGGGGGGGCACACGCGTGCGCCCCTCTTGGCGTTACGAGTTTGGGGTAATTCAATGATCACCTGCAGCCGCGCGAGTACGTAGTCGGTGTCGTTGGCAGAGTTGGGGCACCGTATGCCAATCACATCGCCTGGCTCGTACGTGATGCTCGACCCAAGTAGGGACAGCTCCATGAGGATCACCCTTAGTTGTACCGTTCACGTTAAGAGAAGAGATATGTAAGAGAGAGAGAGAGAGAGAGAGAGAGAGAGAGCGGGAGAGAGAAACAGAGGGAGGGGAAGGGAGGGGAAGGGAGGGAGGGAGGGAAACAGACACACGGAGAGAGATAAAAATAAGAGGGGAGCAGCGCAGGAAACAGAGAAGCGAGCGGACTATCACCCTCAAGCGAAAATTTCGGAAACGTCGACACGACACCTACGGGAAACCAAACACACAAATATATCCTCCCCTTCCTCGCGCGATACCCGCTGCAGCACGAACGAGACTCTCGAGGCGAGACACGCCCACCGTCACCATACAACCCTTCCCCCTCGACAAATAACAAAGACTTGTAGTTGGCCCCCACACAGCTGCCTCCCACCTCCTCCCTCGGCCCCCACTACCAACACAAGGTCGCACACACAATCTTTAGCCCTACAAAATAACCCCCCCCACTCCGCCTTCCCCTAACCCCCCCCGCTCTCCTCCCCTTCCCTCCCCTCAACCCGGCAAAAACCCAAAACTCAAAATCCACCTCCGCTCCACCTGCCCCCCCCCCCCCCCTAACCCCCGCCATCCTCCCCGTCCCTCCCCTCCTCCGCTCTGCCTGCCCCCCCCCCCCCCCTAACCCCCGCCATCCTCCCCGTCCCTCCCCTCCTCCGCTCTGCCTGCCCCCCCCCCCCCCCTAACCCCCGCCATCCTCCCCGTCCCTCCCCTCCTCCGCTCTGCCTGCCCCCCCCCCCCCCCTAACCCCCGCCATCCTCCCCGTCCCTCCCCTCCTCCGCTCTGCCTGCCCCCCCCCCCCCCCTAACCCCCGCCATCCTCCCCGTCCCTCCCCTCCTCCGCTCTGCCTGCCCCCCCCCCCCCCCTAACCCCCGCCATCCTCCCCGTCCCTCCCCTCCTCCGCTCTGCCTGCCCCCCCCCCCCCCCTAACCCCCGCCATCCTCCCCGTCCCTCCCCTCCTCCGCTCTGCCTGCCCCCCCCCCCCTCCTCTATAAACCCCGCGAAACCCACCTCCGCTCCGCTTGCCGCCCTCCCTCCGTCAAATACCTCGCGCCCTTCACACGCGCGGCGAACGGCCAATCAGAGGTGTGTCTCGACTCCATCGACAAGGACCTCTGCCTCGCTCTCCTCAGCCACAAGTCCACGTCCCGCTCCGCCCCGCCGGCATCCCCTGCCCCCCCGCCACCAGCATCCACGGAGTAGAAACGGACGTCCGGCGCGGCGGGCCTCAGGCGCGGGAGGTCGCTCTTGGCGGGAGCGTAGCCCGGCTCGAGGTGCTCGGGAGCCAAGAAGTCGGAGAGCGGGCGCACTCCGGACTCTCTCCTGGGAGACCATGGGAGTGATGGTAGTGATGGTGACGGCGGGGCAGCTGCCGCATCGGTGGTATCGGCACCGGTGTCGACGCTGGTTTGTGAGCCCGCGAGGGCAGGCGGCTTATCGTCATCACCAGCCTCGATGACGACAGCGGAGGCGGTAGCGAGGGTGGTCGCGGCGGCGGCAGCGGCGGCGGCAGCGGCGGTGGTGGTGGTAGTAGTGGCGGTGACGGTGGTGGTGGTGGCGGTATTGTCGCCTAATTGTACCGCAGCGACAGCAACAGCAACGGCATCCACCGCACTCGCCTCCACCGCGCCCGCCTCGGCACCCGCACCATCAGCGGCGGGCTTAGCGGGAGAGGGAGAGGCGCTCGACCCACCGGAGGAGAGGCTTAGGCCGGTCAGCGCGGCGGTAACGACGGCCGCTGTGTTCGTCTTCTCATCTCCAACACCAACATCACCAACAACACCAACGCCAACACCATCACCAACACCGCCGACACCAGCGCCAACAGTAGCGGTTTCGGAGTTGGGAGCTTCCGACCCAAACGCCGCCATCGCTGCAGCCTTTATAGCCGCTTCCGTCACATCTCCCCCCTCCCTACCCACCTCGCGAACACCCACCCCGGCAGCCGGAGCCGACACGCCAACAACAGTCGCGTTGGCGGAAGCCATCGGAGGGGGGGGCTCCGTCTTTTCCGTCCCCGCTTTGGCAACGCTTTCGGTCGTGATGGCGGAGGCGATCGGAGGGGGGGGCTCCGTCTTTTTCGTCCCCTCTTTGGCAACGCTTCTTGCATCATCACTGCCACCGCTGCTGCTGCCGCCGCTTAGGGAGGTAACGAGGCCTACGAGGGCGGGGAGAAGGGAGGCCAGCCAGGGCTCCACGACCTCCTCCATGTTGGTGGCCTCATCGGCGAACGCAGGGGTGTGGAACGGCTCCGACCCGAGCTCTCGCAGCCTCTTGTCGAAGCTCTTGCCCATGTGGCTGACGACGGCAGTGATAGGGAGGGGAGGGGAGGGCCNAAGCAAGCAAGCAAGCAAGCAAGCAAGCAAGTAAGCAAGCAAGCAAGCAAGCAAGCAAGCAAGCAAGCAAGCAAGCAAGCAAGCAAGCAAGCAAGCAAGCAAGCAAGCAAGCAAGCAAGCAAGCAAGCAAGCAAGCAAGCAAGCAAGCAAGCAAGCAAGCAAGCAAGCAAGCAAGCAAGCAAGCAAGCAAGCAAGCAAGCAAGCAAGCAAGCAAGCAAGCAAGCAAGCAAGCAAGCAAGCAAGCAAGCAAGCAAGCAAGCAAGCAAGCAAGCAAGCAAGCAAGCAAGCAAGCAAGCAAGCAAGCAAGCAAGCAAGCAAGCAAGCAAGCAAGCAAGCAAGCAAGCAAGCAAGCAAGCAAGCAAGCAAGCAAGCAAGCAAGCAAGCAAGCAAGCAAGCAAGCAAGCAAGCAAGCAAGCAAGCAAGCAAGCAAGCAAGCAAGCAAGCAAGCAAGCAAGCAAGCAAGCAAGCAAGCAAGCAAGCAAGCAAGCAAGCAAGCAAGCAAGCAAGCAAGCAAGCAAGCAAGCAAGCAAGCAAGCAAGCAAGCAAGCAAGCAAGCAAGCAAGCAAGCAAGCAAGCAAGCAAGCAAGCAAGCAAGCAAGCAAGCAAGCAAGCAAGCAAGCAAGCAAGCAAGCAAGCAAGCAAGCAAGCAAGCAAGCAAGCAAGCAAGCAAGCAAGCAAGCAAGCAAGCAAGCAAGCAAGCAAGCAAGCAAGCAAGCAAGCAAGCAAGCAAGCAAGCAAGCAAGCAAGCAAGCAAGCAAGCAAGCAAGCAAGCAAGCAAGCAAGCAAGCAAGCAAGCAAGCAAGCAAGCAAGCAAGCAAGCAAGCAAGCAAGCAAGCAAGCAAGCAAGCAAGCAAGCAAGCAAGCAAGCAAGCAAGCAAGCAAGCAAGCAAGCAAGCAAGCAAGCAAGCAAGCAAGCAAGCAAGCAAGCAAGCAAGCAAGCAAGCAAGCAAGCAAGCAAGCAAGCAAGCAAGCAAGCAAGCAAGCAAGCAAGCAAGCAAGCAAGCAAGCAAGCAAGCAAGCAAGCAAGCAAGCAAGCAAGCAAGCAAGCAAGCAAGCAAGCAAGCAAGCAAGCAAGCAAGCAAGCAAGCAAGCAAGCAAGCAAGCAAGCAAGCAAGCAAGCAAGCAAGCAAGCAAGCAAGCAAGCAAGCAAGCAAGCAAGCAAGCAAGCAAGCAAGCAAGCAAGCAAGCAAGCAAGCAAGCAAGCAAGCAAGCAAGCAAGCAAGCAAGCAAGCAAGCAAGCAAGCAAGCAAGCAAGCAAGCAAGCAAGCAAGCAAGCAAGCAAGCAAGCAAGCAAGCAAGCAAGCAAGCAAGCAAGCAAGCAAGCAAGCAAGCAAGCAAGCAAGCAAGCAAGCAAGCAAGCAAGCAAGCAAGCAAGCAAGCAAGCAAGCAAGCAAGCAAGCAAGCAAGCAAGCAAGCAAGCAAGCAAGCAAGCAAGCAAGCAAGCAAGCAAGCAAGCAAGCAAGCAAGCAAGCAAGCAAGCAAGCAAGCAAGCAAGCAAGCAAGCAAGCAAGCAAGCAAGCAAGCAAGCAAGCAAGCAAGCAAGCAAGCAAGCAAGCAAGCAAGCAAGCAAGCAAGCAAGCAAGCAAGCAAGCAAGCAAGCAAGCAAGCAAGCAAGCAAGCAAGCAAGCAAGCAAGCAAGCAAGCAAGCAAGCAAGCAAGCAAGCAAGCAAGCAAGCAAGCAAGCAAGCAAGCAAGCAAGCAAGCAAGCAAGCAAGCAAGCAAGCAAGCAAGCAAGCAAGCAAGCAAGCAAGCAAGCAAGCAAGCAAGCAAGCAAGCAAGCAAGCAAGCAAGCAAGCAAGCAAGCAAGCAAGCAAGCAAGCAAGCAAGCAAGCAAGCAAGCAAGCAAGCAAGCAAGCAAGCAAGCAAGCAAGCAAGCAAGCAAGCAAGCAAGCAAGCAAGCAAGCAAGCAAGCAAGCAAGCAAGCAAGCAAGCAAGCAAGCAAGCAAGCAAGCAAGCAAGCAAGCAAGCAAGCAAGCAAGCAAGCAAGCAAGCAAGCAAGCAAGCAAGCAAGCAAGCAAGCAAGCAAGCAAGCAAGCAAGCAAGCAAGCAAGCAAGCAAGCAAGCAAGCAAGCAAGCAAGCAAGCAAGCAAGCAAGCAAGCAAGCAAGCAAGCAAGCAAGCAAGCAAGCAAGCAAGCAAGCAAGCAAGCAAGCAAGCAAGCAAGCAAGCAAGCAAGCAAGCAAGCAAGCAAGCAAGCAAGCAAGCAAGCAAGCAAGCAAGCAAGCAAGCAAGCAAGCAAGCAAGCAAGCAAGCAAGCAAGCAAGCAAGCAAGCAAGCAAGCAAGCAAGCAAGCAAGCAAGCAAGCAAGCAAGCAAGCAAGCAAGCAAGCAAGCAAGCAAGCAAGCAAGCAAGCAAGCAAGCAAGCAAGCAAGCAAGCAAGCAAGCAAGCAAGCAAGCAAGCAAGCAAGCAAGCAAGCAAGCAAGCAAGCAAGCAAGCAAGCAAGCAAGCAAGCAAGCAAGCAAGCAAGCAAGCAAGCAAGCAAGCAAGCAAGCAAGCAAGCAAGCAAGCAAGCAAGCAAGCAAGCAAGCAAGCAAGCAAGCAAGCAAGCAAGCAAGCAAGCAAGCAAGCAAGCAAGCAAGCAAGCAAGCAAGCAAGCAAGCAAGCAAGCAAGCAAGCAAGCAAGCAAGCAAGCAAGCAAGCAAGCAAGCAAGCAAGCAAGCAAGCAAGCAAGCAAGCAAGCAAGCAAGCAAGCAAGCAAGCAAGCAAGCAAGCAAGCAAGCAAGCAAGCAAGCAAGCAAGCAAGCAAGCAAGCAAGCAAGCAAGCAAGCAAGCAAGCAAGCAAGCAAGCAAGCAAGCAAGCAAGCAAGCAAGCAAGCAAGCAAGCAAGCAAGCAAGCAAGCAAGCAAGCAAGCAAGCAAGCAAGCAAGCAAGCAAGCAAGCAAGCAAGCAAGCAAGCAAGCAAGCAAGCAAGCAAGCAAGCAAGCAAGAAGGAGGCGGGAATTATACTATTAATATGAGGGTTCTACCCATCGATGGCATTCGTCAAAAATCGCCGCCGGTCACACCTCCTCTTTCTCCCCAAAAATTACCGTCGGTCACCTCATTTCCCCCCAAAATGGCCGTCGGTCAACAGCTAATTTCCCCCCAAAAATGCCGTCGGTCACCTCATTTCCCCCATTTTTTTCCGCCGGTCACCTCATTTTCCCCCAAAATTGCCGTCGGTCATACGTCATTTCCTCCCCAAACTTACCGCCGGTCACCTCATTTCTTCCCAAAATTGCCGTCGGTCACCTCATTTTTTCCTCCAAAAATTGCCGTCTGTCGCACACGCCCGCTTTTACGGGGAACCCTAGTAAATAGGGACCTACGGGACACACAAGAACCTAAAATCTGTTTCCCTGATTTTCACTTACAATATTTGGTCCTATTACTAAGGACCTCCTCCGCAATACAGAGACCGCCGTCACACCTCTCACCTTCTTCCAGCCATCGCACGCCAACAAGGTGCTGTCCAAACCCCTCTCCTTGCAGCCCTGGTGCACCCCTTCCGCGATGGACTGAGCGTTACCCGTCTGCGAGCCGTACATCACGGCGATCCTGCAAAGAGGAGAAAAAGGAGGAAGACAGAAAAAAAAAATACAAATATATGAGAAAAATACAAGTATATATGAGCAGCCCTCCCCCTCCCCGCGAGCAAACGAGAAACGAACGACAATAATAATTGAAGAAAAACGAAAAATGAAAACCTATGCTCTTCGTAAAACTGGTCGCTACGTATGTAAAACTGGTCGCTACGTACGAAAAACTGGTCGCTAGGTACGTACCTGGTACACAGTTATGTATATAGGCGTGTGGTCGTTACACAAGAGTTATCTGGCATGTAGTAAGGGTGGGATTCGAGGCAGAAACGTTCCAAAAAGTATGGTCATGCATGAATATCGAGTACACCCCCACCCCTCCTTCCCTCCCTCCCTCCCCGGCTACGGCCATGCATGGAAATGAAGTACCCCCCCCCCCAATGTCTGCCTGGTTGGTGAAAACCCAACGTGCTCCGTCCCTGCATTGTAGGGATGCGAGGGTCTATGGTCATACGACTACGGCCGTGCACGGCATGAGTACCCCCCCCCCCCCCCCACACGACCATGCATGAC